>JAODAI010458072.1:0-14837 GCA_027575025.1 Scotoplanes globosa | reverse complement strand
GGCTATGTGCCATGATATATGATATTGGAAATCAGTTCACCATCCCATTACCAACGACCTCTTTGTATTAAAGTCTCATATAATTACACCAGCGTGCAACTGGTTATTTGTGTAGGACGGTCATTTATTATAGTGAACGTGAGACTTATGACAAATCCAAGACACTGCCGCTGAAAAATGTCGCCGAGCTGGTCCGGTAATGCATCATTACCACAACGGCTCGAGACGAATATGAGTGCCTGGCAAATAGAAAACAGCCCAGTAACACATTGAACTTATATATGATATTGTCTGGTGTTGGGTTCATAGGGGGATGCATGGGGGTATTGCATAATTTGTATGGTATTTGGGGCTAGACTGCATACATATATGTAAAAGCTCCCAGTAGCTGGGTGGTAAGTAAACAATACGTACACTTGTAGTGTCCAAGTATATGGCAGGCCCAATGTGCGATGATTAAATAAGCAGTGTGTTTGTCGATAAACTCAGTTTATTGAAAAAAAACTGTTTATCGATAAACATGAGTTTCTCACTTGATAATCTTGGCTTATCAGTTGATAAACGTAGTTTGTCAATTGGTAAAACTAGTTTATCAATTGATAATCCGAGTTTATCGTGGATAGACGTAGTTTGTCAATTGATAAACCTAGTTTATCAATTGATAATCCTAGTTTATCGTGGATAAACATGATTTTTCGATAAACTAAGTTTATCGATAACAACTAGGTTTATCGATAAACAGGGTTTCACTTGTTAAACTAAGTTTATCAGTTGCTAAACCTAGTTTATCAGTAGATAAACTAGGTTTATCAGTTGAAAAACCCTTGTTATCTGATAAAAGAGTGTTTTTCACTTGATAACATGCATACATTATATTTATCAGTTGATAAACTCAGTTTATGGGTGTAAAACTGTGTTTATCTAATTATTCCACATTGGGCTTGCCATATACATACGACGTAGATGTATACACTAATGATAAATTGGGTGAAAGGGTGGCACCAGCGGGTGACCGGGGGATATAGATCCCGTCGTGGAGCACGGTGGGGATTTAGCCCTCTGTCGGGGAATATTACTACAATTCGTCATGGATTTGTTGTTCTTATACCAATAATACACCACTTTTGGTTGGCTGTGGTTTTCTAATAAAGGCCGATATCATATTTTAGCCCTATTTCAGACCCCGTGGGGAGGCTTTCCGCCCTGTCTTGGAAGATATCCCCCATCAGGGAAGATAGCTCTTCGTCGTGGGAAATCCAGTTGCCACTCCAGGGGTTGATTATACACAAGCCTGTTAGGCAACCTCAACATGATATATTACCACGTGCTAAATCATATAGGCAAACATTTATAATTCCTTGAATGCGCATAATGCGTCTGACTTTTATTTTATAACGTGGGTGTTCCGCACTGTTTCCGAACAGGTTGTGATATAATGATTTGATGTTAATAATTCATTATAACTATAGCCAGATAGCAGGTGTAATTTATATGGGATCGAGGTACTTAATTGTGATCGTGACTTTCTTGACAGCATATTTTAGTAGTAAGAAAGTTACCTGATGGGCTATTACTCATTACATATAGTATCTCGATTTAAAATTGTACGTTGAACTATATTGCATCCGACTCGTATACAGTTGGTAATCAATATTGTCAACAGTATCGTATTCTTAGTGATAAGCAAAAAGTTCAATATATATAACGTCGAGTATATACACCAAATTTTATTATTTACTTTCGTTTGACATTTCATGGGTAATGCAATTAATCTGGTCCACAAATAATATTTAAAATAACGAAACACATATATTTTGTAGAGATTGTCAAACGTGATTACTTTTTTGTAGAAACATGTTTTGGAAAAACGTTTATTCCGGTTTATTTTGTTTTTCATAATTATTCAACAAAAACGTAGAGAGAAGTAGTAATTGATGTGAATAATGATTTGAGATTAATAATTCATTCTGAAATTGTAATTTATGTATGATGGAGGCACGTCTACTTGTGATCGTGACTTCCATGACAAATAGTTGATTATGAGAAGAGTTGTCCTATAATGCGCTATTACTCATTTCCAGGTTGAACTGTTAAATCAGGTTCGTATACAGTTGTTAATCAATATAACAAAAGTATCGTATTTTACAAGTGATAAGAAAGATATAACATCGAGTAGGCCTGATATTTTTGATGGACTTTTAGGAGTATTACACTATCCCCATTGACAAAGGAACAATCTAACGTGACAGTTACAATTGTTAACGGGTGGCTACTTTTGTAAAAATATATTTCTTAAAAACATATATTCTGGTTTATTATTTTAATTACTATTATTAAGATTTTTCATAATTACTCAAAAATAAACGTGTGCAGAGAAGTAAATAATGTGAGTAGTTGCGATATTTCATTCCTAATTAAATTCAATTATGACATAAAATAATATTTTCCATAGACCTGTTTTATTTCAATATCTTCGAAGACAAATGAAATTAAAAGGAGTAGGCTGTGGCGTAGTGGTAAGCGCTACGCTCTTGCACCACTATGACCGGAGCTCCATTCCCGGTCGGACGTGCAAATGGGATGGCCATGTCTTCAACTAGAGGTTTTACTCCGGGCACTCCGGTTTCCCCCTCCATCCCGTTGTCCGTTCGTTGCGTCATAGGGCCTTCTGTAAGATTAGTCAATGGCTAAATAAGTTACCCTGACGTGAAATGTTGAAATAAAAATATATAAAAAATAAAAAATATTTAATTAATTTCGTATGCAAGTAATGTACAACATAGAGTGCAGTACAATTAGATACACACATATGAGTAACATGAAGCATTTACGAATATTATCCAGTTGGTGTCCATGGATTAAAAAACTAACTCCATAATCGATCAGATTATACATTACAATCATATATATCCATGACCAAGCAGCCATAATTCAGACAAACACTCAAAAGAATTAACCTACATTTCCTTCATATATAATTTAAATTAAATTTCTGAATTGTTTTAACCAAACTTCGATTTGATATATATTGACTGCACGCAATATTTCGAGACACCAGCACAGTATTTTCGTCCAACAAATTAGAACGAGAGCTGGGAGGCAGTCTATTAAAATTTAATTAAATTAGCTAAACACCCTCAGACAATGCCTTGATTGAAGTATTTGCTTATACCTCTGTAAATCATGCTCATGAGTCCACTAATTTTCCAAAGAATCAGTAATACACCCTTTGTAGTCTTCCTCTCTGGTAGTGTGCAGGGTGCAAGCTTTAGTAGTTAAAAGTAATATAAGTAACCATGGAATATTGTTATACTATAATAATAATGAACCCATATCGCTTTTCTTTCATATGGAAATTAAACTAAAATTTCTGAAAAGCTTTAACTGACAAACTTGCGATTTTATAAACTGCACCCAACATTTCGTGACATCAGCACAGTTATTTCGTCGAACAAATTAGAACGAGAGCTGGGAGGCAATCTACTAATACGTAGGTATAAATAAATGCCCTCAGAATATGCCTCGATTGAAGTATTTACTTACCTCCATAACCCTGCCGTGAGCCCACTAATTTGCGGAAGAATCATTAATAAATCATTGAAATCTAGCTCCCCGGCAGTGTGTGATACTTTATTAAGTAAGCGACTTATATATTTCATGGACGTATCAAAGTGGATAATGTATTCCGTTCGTGATCGGATCGGTGTGTCCACCATTATGCGAGCGAAGCAAATCGAGTCAACTCCACGCAGCTTTATCGAAATCCCACCGACTTTAGCTAACACTTCAGCTTGCTTTACATATTTCATTATATCGTAGCTGCCAGTATCAGAGGCCACTTAACGGTTGGTTTGATTTTTGATATAATTTCTATTATTTCCCGATATATTGTGATTGTATCTTTAGGCCTATTAGTTTTGGGTTCAATGGAATCGACATGCATATATACCATTGGAGTACGGATCGGTATTGGATGCAAAAGGATGTCTTACGTAGACGTGTAGTGATTGAATGGTTGCAAGGACGTATGTGTTTCATTGCCCAGATTGTATGAGCCACCCATAGCCTTTGATTTACCAGTTATGTAACCACTGGAATATATGCGTCATCTCTCCGTATTCGAACTCCTTACCCTGCGATCGCGAGTCCAGGACTGCATCCAATACACCAAGTGAGATAACCGGTTGAGGGATGACTACTTGTAAACTGGTTCCTTATTGGGTCGAAGCCAGAATCGTGGAGAGCCAAAGGCGAGACGCCAAGGCAAGGGTTCGGCAGGTGTTCTGGGGGTAAAGTCCTCTTTTTGGAGAACGAAAAATCTTTAGACAAAATGCCGTCAGATGCGATTTAATTTCACCTATATAATCAGGATTAGATTTGCTGTGTACAAGTAAATTGAACTGTAGTAACTCATTCTTTGTTTGAGAAAGACAAAAAGTAATCGGTTCCCATGGCTTGTGATCACCATCCTACGTGTACCAGTTTTTAAGGATCCGATGTCGATGTGTGCAATCTGAAGATTTGGTTAATATATAGCTTCACAAATTTCCAAGAAAATGAATATGGTATATAAATACACGCCGCGTCCCACCCATGTCGAAGACTGGGATATCTCCCCTATAATACACTTCTCTGATCGATGGGTCTTCCACCATTTTGTATTTCTTTGGTATCTACCTATAATACCTATATGAAGGATAACTGTGGATGTATATAAGTTATATCTTGTATAGAAGTGTCATAGCTCAATGCATATGGCTACGGTATAGTGATATGATACTGCCTTGAACTACATTTAATTTGAAAATAAATGTTCTACTATCTGACCTGTTATAGTTAACTTGATAGAGCGTTGGAAATGTTATCGCAATGTTAGGAGTTCGAATACGGCGAGTGACAATGCGTATGTCATGCAGTGGCTCTAACTGGTATACCAAAGGCTTTGACTGGCTCGTATAACCGTTGCGTTGAAAAGGCCAGAAAAATAATCAATCAATTTCTGAAGCTGACAGTTATTATTAACATGCAGACCCTCTAATAATTTGATATTGCATCTCGTCAATCGCCGCGATTGATCAATAGGAGTTACTAAAGAAGGTGGTGTGTTATTGAAATGTTATAAATAGTAGTTATGGGTAGGCGCTACCCTTTTGAACCAATGCGACCGGGCTTCGATCCCTGGTCTTACGTGCACATTACATTGTCATGCCTACGACTAGAGGTTTTACTCCGGACTCTCCGGTTTTCCCTCTTATCCTATTGTACGTTTTTTGCGCCACAGAGTCTTTTGGTAAGATTAACCAATTGATAACGAAGTTACCCTGTCGTGAAATGTTAACATATTTTGTTAAAGTAGAAAATAAAAACACTACGGCGGGCTGATGCATTTTGCTCTATCCGGTAGAATAATTTTTTTGGCAGTGTACACAAGGCCAAATTTGACAATTTGACCAATCACATCGATGGAAACGGACAACGCCCACAACTTGCTGAAAACCACTTTCAGTTACATTTAAAAAAAATAAAGTCGGATTATGAAAGACCAATGTCGATTCCCTCAAAGGGGACCAAAATTGGAGTTGACTCCTAACCCTAATCTTGTTTTCTAATCAATTAACCTTTTTCCAAAAATGAGGCTTGCCCTGGTGTAGGCTGGAAAAATATGTACGTTATCCGGTACCCCATGTCCTGTCCATCCTATGCTCAATCTAAATAGCCATGGTATGTTTCCAACCGGTTAACAATTTGATTGACAGCACAAAACCGTATTATTATGTACTTACTGCTGCACCATTCGCTTTAATGTAAACGTTCTCGATGTCTGAAGTTGGCAGTCATTATTACGCACGTCGTCCCTCGATAAGTTGACACCTGACGTGATCAATCGTGGCATTTTATTAAAAAGTACAGCCTAGGTGTGATGACGTCACGTGGGTATATACACACTACCATAGCGTGCTGTCGTGCATTTAAATACAGGTGATCGACAGACAGGACACTTGTGGCATCTCCGATTGATTTTAATGAAGATATATTTTATTTATTGAGAGAGACGTATATCCGTACACCTTCAAAATTATCGATAAAGTAGGCTACTAGTATTCTAATGCATTCTAATGGACTCATTTTCATTTGACTTCGGGATCAATATTGGGCGCTGTCACATGACTAACGGAAATCCTGTCAGTTGGTTTCCTATAACACTGTCATATGTACAGACTCCGTATATATATTTGCTTGCCAAGTTTGGTTAAAGGTACGGTATCGCCATAATCTGAGAGTATACATGCATGGTTGCCAGAAATTCGTAATTTATAGTCGAAAATACGGGCCAAAATATAAAAAAGGAAAGAGCTGGGATGTCGTTAGCAAAAGGTATAGGCTACATTGAGTCAACAATTCCTAATAGCTACATTATTTGTAGAGCAAATGTATACGCTTGAGGCCTGGCAATCCCATAAATATGGACCAATTCAGGGTTTGTTACTTACCTACACCGTGCCTCTTAGTAATAGAGTATTTGTAATTATTTTATTAAAAAACATCCCAACTGGCTGACCTTCTCACAAAATTGCAAGCCTAATGTGCAATAATTAAGATAAACACTGTTTTTCACCCACAAACTGAGTTTAACAACTGATAAGCATAGTTTATCTAGATCAACTATATGTTTATCAAGTGAAAAACACTGTTTATCAGATAAACAGTTTTTCACTTGATAAAATAGGTATATCAGTTGATAACCCCCTGTTTTTCATTCGATAAACTAGGTTTATCACAAGGAAACCCCTTTTCTCGATAAACAGGGTTTTGAAACAAACTGAGTTTATCGATAAACATTGTTTATTATCGATAAACATTGTTTATCTAATCATTGTACATTGAGCTTGCCATATACGTCCAAGTTGACCAGAATAAGCCAACGTCATGGCAACCCTTTGAATGATGAGGGTGTTTAACACCCGATTATTGTTTGGTGAGGAAACACGGTCTGAGTTTGAAATTAAAACTGTGTATTGGCATACAGGAATGAAAAACTGATTAATATTGTTTAATCGCAATGAAATATAATGGATTGTGTTTGACAAAGATTGTATGTTGTCGTTGTAATATGGGACGATTAGTGTATATAGGTTAGCTATATACAGATATAGTTCATCTTCAGAAGATAACTTTCGTATCCTAGTGACTGCGCCGTTTGGTTCAAATATATCCAAATTGGACATAACGATTTCATTATCGACATATTGATTTCAGCTTGGACATGTTGATTTCATTCTCGACATATTGATTTCAGTTTGGACATTTTGATTTCGTTCTCAACATGTTGATTTCAATTTGGATATATTTGCACCAAACGGCGCTACATAGTTTACAATCAACGTTTGAGGCCTGCCAATCTCATAAATGTGGCAACATTTATGATTAGTTATACATCATGCCACTTAGTAATAGAGTATTTGTAATTAATTCCCCCCAAAAAAAAAATCCCCAAATGGCAATGGAGTAAGCCAACGTTGTTATGGTAACCCTTTTCATGTTGTGGATGTTTATCCTCCGATTATTGTGAAAACGTACCTAATACCATGCAGTACGACATGGAAACGGTCTGTATGATAGAGTTTGAAATTAAAACGTGTATTTGCTTACGTATACCTGCAGGAATAAAAAACTGATTAATATTGTTTAAGCGCAATGAAATATGATGGATTGTGTTTGCCAGAGATTGTATGTTGTCGTTGTAATATAGGATGATTGATGTATATAGGTTAACTATGCACATATATCGTTCATCTGCAGTAGATAACTTTCGTATTCTAGTGACTGGGCTTGATTGTGGATATGGCGTGTACCATTGATGAAGTTTACAATCAACTGGCCGGGTTGTTATCACAAGACTATGCATCAGGATTGATGGTAGGGGGAGGAGGTGTGGGGTGGGAGAGGAGGTGGGAATGATATAGGGTAGAACACATGACAATACACCATTCGACGATATGGGAGTATGCGAATAATGAAAAAGTGATCAAGGTATATGGCTTTCCGACACTGTCATAAATGATCAAAGTAAACGCAAGGGGTAGGCTGTGGGGTAGTGGTAAGCACTATGCTTTTGCACCACTGCGACCGGGGTTCGATTCCTAGTCAGATGCGCAAATGGGATGGTCGTGTCTACAACTATTTTTACTTCGGAAACTCCGGTTCCCTCACCCCCTCTACCCCCTTGTCCGTTCGTTACGTTCTGGGAAGATTAGCAAATTGTTAACAGAGTTACACTGCCATGGCAGGTTGAAATAATAAAACAAATATGTGTTTTTCTTAATATAATTATCTGAAGATTGTGTGTATTATACTTGGTGCAATTTTACTGTCTTATAACTTTTAAAAATATTACACTAATACAATATAACGCGTACGTACTATCGAAACAAACGTCTGTGTTTCCTTAAGATTCTTAATTATCAACTGTTTAAAAAACGTAGTAGCCTTCCAGTTAATATTGCGTGGCAGTTCAGAACCTTCGATTCTACTTATTTAGGAAGTCGTTTTCTTAATTTTGTTTGAATATAATCCACAGTAAAGTGCGCTATATATCAAGTTTCTCTTAACTTTAAAACCTTAATTTTACAAAGGTAGGAACATTGTGTATCCTGCCATGGGTGGATATTCCTAGATAGTATCGTACTACACTGTAAAACCAAACTCTAACAAATTTCGAACGCATCATGCGTTTATGCTTAAATTATATCATAGGCGACATATGACCCTAAACACTTCATAAACACCTAAACGTCTTCTAAAGCTGTATTCTAAACACAATCTAAACACCGATGAAGCATTTTGTGTATTGAGACTAAACACAGGTGTGTCTTACTATATAGTGTGTTCTGATCCACGGTCGACTGTTCACCCGTGCATGGTATCCATATGGTGTGTCCTGATATGGTGTGTCCTGATATGGTGTGTCCTGGTATGTTGTGTTCTGTTCCTCATGTGTTATGTTCAATGGTGTCCTGATAGTGTGTGTTCTATCCAGGGAGCTTGTAATATTGACTTTGTGTTGGTAATGTGCATGGCCTGGCGTGTTCTACGCTTCAAAAAACAAGGTGTTAGTATACGGTGTTTCCATCCTGGTGTCAAAGTTGTTGTTGATTTGACGCCAATGAGTGTTACTGCAAAACTCTGATGTTAAATATCTGGTGTTACCATCCTGGGTCCAATTTTACAAAACGGAAATCGGATTTACGAATATTAAAAGCGCGTAACTTTGAAATAGACTTTAATTTTAAGAAGATTCGTAAGTTATATGTCACAAAGCCAAATCAAACTTTGGCTGAAATTGTACGTAAGTTTACGTCTGATCGGGAGTATATACGTAAGTCAATATTCTTGTTTACTAATTTGACTAAAATACAAGTTTCGAAGAAGGCGTGATAAATCTCAGTGTTAAAATTAATATTAGATATAGTCAAACAATCGATATCTAAACTCCTGTCAATATTGGAGAAGACTGGGTGGGGTAAACGGCCACTAAACTGTGAGTATTTCATAATGGCGAAAACAAAATAATACCCATATTCGACTGTCAATAGCCGACTTACGAAGGTTTACATCGTTCTTAGATCAAAGTTAGTAAGTTACGAATTTTAATCGTTCGGTAGTTAAGAACGATATTTTTTCTTAAATATCTAGTACGAAGATTAAACTTACGAAGTTTCCTAAATAATATTGGTGAAATAGGACCTCAGTGTCAAAGGTGGTGTTGATTTAACACCAGTGGCTGTTGGCTCACTGCTTTTAAAATAATAGGCAAAAACTTTGGTGGAAAATCTTCAAATGCATATTTAACATATCATAATATAATAAACATACCCTTTGCTTGGTAATTATGTACATACTTACAAGATATTAGTTTTCTAAACAAATAAGTATTTTAGACAATTTATAAATTTAGGGGGCGTGGTTTATATTTTGATTTAATCTTATCTTCTGAGACCAACGACTTCGCGCAAAATGTAGTTTTCGTTTGTTTTTAATCGATGTATTAGTTACACGTATACTGATATTACACCTGTTAAATTAGCTACATTCCTCTAAAACACAACAAATAATACGATTTTCTATACTTCTCATATATCAGTCATGATAAAGTAATAACTCATCCGATTGTCTGTTTATATTTTTCTTGCATAACAATTTATGTGCACATGACGGTGACACAAATATTTATGTCGTAGTCAAAGTCTTTGTCACGAGCAAAGTATTAATTTGATGTAGTGTACGTCGTGAAGTGATACGTCATTAATGTTTGTCCTCTGAGGTAAAAACTGAAGACTGAAATAATTATGTCTATGATTGGTTTTAATTTGAAATTAACATCACCAAGTTCGGTATTAATTTAATATTAACACCAATTGTGGTGTTAACTTAATATTAAACAATGTTAAATTAAACACCTTTGGTGTTAAATTCAGCTCCTTTATTTTTGAATTGTATACTAATGATATTTCCGGCTCCATGATATGTGTTTGTGCATGTTGTTCAGTTATGGTGTGTTCTACTAGGGTGTCTTCGTATCCTAGCGTGTATGTTCCAAGGTTTCCTGCTACGATGTGTATTAATATGATGTGTTTGTTCTGAAATGCTGTGTCCCACTATGATGTGTCTTACTGTGGTATGTCTTGCTATAATAGTGTGTCCTGATATAGTGTGTCCAGGTATAGTGTGTACATCTATAGTGTGTCGTGATATATTGTGTCATGCTGTGGCGTGTCCTAATATAGTGTATCCTGCTATGGTGTGTTCTGATATGGTGTGTCCTGATATAGTGCGTCCTGTCATGGTATGTCCTGATATGGTGTATCTTGGTATGATGTGTATTGTTATGGTGTGTCATGTTATGGTGTATCCTGCCATGGTGTGTCTTGGTTTAGTGTATCCTTATATTATGTATCCCGCTATGGTGTGTCCTGATACTGTATATCCTGATGTGGTGTGTCCTGATATGGTGTGTACTGCTGTGGTGTGTCCTGGTTTAGTGTATCCTTATATTATGTGTCCCGCTATGGTGTGTCCTAATATAGTGTATCATAATATGGTGTCTCCTGATATGATGTGTACTGCTATGGTGTGTTCTGATATGATGTGTGCTGCCCAATGACGTAAAATCGTCCATGATACCCTGTTATGATGTGTTATAATATGATGTGTCCTGCATCATTATGCATGCAGATCCATATTTTAATGTGTTGTGTATACCCTACCATGATAAGTTATTATCCAATTAATGTGTGTCGTGTCCATCGTGTCCTACTTTGATGTGTTGCACTATAATGTGTCCTGTTACACGGTGTCCTGCTGTGTGATAGCCTGCTATGCATATGGTGTATTCTGATATGCTGTGTTCTTCTTCATTATGTATCCTTCACCGTGATATCCTGCTATGGTGTGACATATTGAAGTATCATGTTGGGCGTATCTGGGACATGCATTGTGTGCCCTATACTCCATATATTATCATACTATGGTGTATCATATTGGATATATTCTGGTAAATACATGGTGTCCCCGCCCTCCCTATGTGATATCCTGTTATATGTAGTATCATGTTGGGTATATCCTGATCCATACACGGTGTGTCATACCCTTTGATGTTCTGCTATTGTACATCACGTTGAGTATATCCTGCTCCGTGCGTGGTGTGTCATATACCCTGTATGATATCCCACTATTGTGTGTTGTGTATATCCTGCTCCATACATGGTATTTCATATACCCCGTATGGTGTCCCAATATTGTGTATCATGTTGGGTATATCCTGTTCCATGCATGGTGTGTCCTATACCTTACATAGTGTCCAATGGTATATCATGTTCGGGTATATCCTGCTCCAGGCATGGTATGTCATATACCCTGTATGGTATCTCACTATTGTGTATACTGCTGGGTATATCCTGTTCCGTGCATGGTACGTCATATACCCTGTATGGTGTCATATGGTGTATCATGTTGGGTATATCCTACTCCATGCATGGTATGTCATATACCCTGTATGGTAGCTCACTATTGTGTATCATGTTGGGTATATCCTGTTCCATGCATGGTACGTCCTATACCCTATATGGTGTCCTATGCATGGTGTATCGTGTTGGGTATATCCTACTCCAGGCAGGGTATGTCATATACCCTGTATGGTATCTCACTATTGTGTATAATGCTGGGTATATCCTGCTCCGTGCATGGTATGTCCCATACCCTACATGGTGTCCTATGGTGTATCATGTTGGGTATATATTTATCCACGCATGGTGTGTCCTATACCCTATATGGTATCATATGGTGTATCGTGTTGGGTATATCTGGGCCATGCATAGTGTGTCCAACCATTTGGTGTCCTGCTATGGGTTACCACATTGGTATATCCTAACCCATGCATGGTATGTACTGTACCCTTCATGGTATGGTATATCATGACTCTATTATGGTATATCATGCTGGGTATATCCGGATCCATGCATGATATGTCCTATACCCTATATGGCACCCTGCTATGGTATATTATGTTGGTCACATCCTGTTCCACGCATGGTGTATCCTACCATACGGCGCACTGATACGGTTCATACTATAGCGTGTCCGGCTTCGTGGTGTACCCCATACTCATATAATCTCGTCGCTGAAAGGGGTCAGGACATCTATAGTCAATCAATCAATCAATCATTTTGATCTTTGTAAACGTCAACAGGTAAGCTGTACATCCCACACAGTTGATGAATGTCAATATAATTTGCATGCATATCCATCAATTTACATTCTTCTTTCTCCACAAAATTGCGAGAACCACATCTTCATTGTTTGCTAACTTTAAAATACATTTCATGATCGTATTAGAGATAACTATGCGTGACCTTCTAGGTATAGGGTACACTGTAAAAAATAACAGTTGGAAATACAGCCAAATGGCTGTCAGCTGGAATGCCAAAGAAACTTGTAAATTTTAAAAACAACTGTAATTTATAATACAATTTAAAATTGTAAATTATACAAAATATTGTAAATTTTACCATTTTATTGCAAATTTTATAATATTTTGTATGATTTACAATTTTAAACTGAATAATAAATTACAAGATTTACAAGTTTTCTTTGGCATTTCAGCTGACAGCCATTTGGCTGTAACTTCAACTGTTATTGTTTACAGTGTACATGCATTTACTCCCCGCAGTACATATCAGTCTCAACTCACTGCTTGTAATCGGCAGGAACGTCTTCCGACATATCGAAGTCAAAGGTCAAAACAGAAATGCCAAGTATTGTAACGCTATAGACGTCGAAGATAATATTAATATGTGTGTATTTATGGGGTAGTATCTGTATAGCTATATCATAATAACACATACCAACCCACCACCGATACCCAGGAGGCTACGTCTAGTCAGTATACAGACGAAAATATTGCATGCACAATATTAACGGTCCTGGATTGACACACTATATATATGTGCCTAGAAACAGCTATGGTATATACTCCAGCCCACATCAACTGAGATCATGTTTTTGGGTCGTAGGCCTGAATTATGTTACACACCTGACAAATGGACCCATAGAGGATCTACATGTAGCGGCATTTCCTTGAATTGAGCAGTATTCAAATATACTGTACCCCACGACTAAAGCATAACCATTGCCCTGCCGATTGGCTGATTAACAAACGACAACGACGGCGATTGGCTATATGATGTTGTTGTTTACCGATTCAAACGCCTTGGTCTGTTAGTGTAGCCCGTATGGCAAGCCATTTTAACATTTACCTTCAAATTTTACTTAAGTGGAATTAGTTAAATACAATTTAACTGAAGTAAAATTAATTAAGCTTAAGTGAAATTCAATTCAACTTAAGTAAAATTCAATATTTCTATTCAATTCAACTTAAGTGGAATACAATTTCACTTAAGTTAAATTGCATTTCACTTAAGTTAAATACAATTTATATTTCACTTAAGTTAAATACAATTTGACTTAAGTTATATACAATTTGACTTAAGTTAAAATTATATTCCACTTAAGTTGAATTGAATTTAACTTAAGCTAAGTTATATTTTACCTAAGCTTAATTCAATTTCACTTATGTTGAATTGTATTCTACTTAAGCTGAATTGAATTTCACTTAAGTCAAATTAGCTTAAGTAGAATACAATTCAACTTAAGTTAATTTCAATTTAGCTTAAGTAGAATGCATTTCACTTAAGTAATATAGTAAAGTAGATGTTAAAACGGCTTGCAATAAGCCCACGCGGAAGGGCTATCGACATTGTATACCATAAAAATAGCTAAACGTGAATGATATTGTAAACAATAATGTTTCCTGTGTGTATAGGAATGATTTTATACGCCCTTCTGGTGATAATTACATTCAAGCATATATAGCTTAATGATCATGATGTGGGTATATAATGTAGTATATGCATGGGTATGACTCCTGGTGCATTGTAATAGTTCAGTGGTTACAGCATCATACATCTAAGTACAATATTCATACCGTAGTCGATTACAGCTTTGCCATGCAACATTTTCAGCAACGGATATTAATACATCCGGCAATATTATATGCGAGACATAAAATAATATGCGAGTAGCATACATGCAAATACAGCATGAAAAGTATTAAGAACCTGTATCAAGCACATTGTATTACATGTCAAAAGGTTGCGATCATTTGAAGTCATGTTTATATTTAGTGTGTAAATTCCTCAAGAAAACCGTCAAATTTGATATTCAATTGTTAATAATTTATAAGCCGTACAGTCATTTGCTCCAGCTAAACCAGTTTATTGATC
>JAODAI010457961.1:469-14843 GCA_027575025.1 Scotoplanes globosa | reverse complement strand
ACTGTTGTGCAGGATTGGTAGACATCTTTAAGGGGGTTAAAACATTGTATTGTTGTTTAAATAACATCAGGACTCATTATATAGTAGCAAAAAAAATCAGGGCCGGTAACAATTTGGCCAGGGCCAGTATCATTTTCAACTAACTGGCCCTGTGGCCGGTATGGATTTTGGGCCTAATTTTTACTCCTGCCATGGAGGCCATTTCTCCCATATTTTTGCCCTCTCCAAATTTCTAATTGAAGCATAATTATATTAAACACAGTGGACATGCACCCTAAAGCAAAACCAATGGCATTGATCGAGGCCTGCAGTATTGTATCCATTGGGCAGTGCCCTCGGCCGAATTCCAACTCAATTTGGGGAGATTCCCATAGACAGAAAGATGGCAGGGAATTCCCCCTCCTCCGACAATTTTTAGTTATTTTGAATTCCTTGTTGGTTTTGTTTGCATCGTAGTAATAATACCCAGAAAATAGTGTTTTTGAAATGTTGAAATATGATGACGCCGGGTTTCCCCGGTGAGAGCCAACGTTCTCGACTGGGGGTCTTTAAAAACATCTTTTTTCCACCGTATATAATGTAGAAAAATTGTTTTTCTGACTTATTCTGCCTTTCTTCCCTATTTCAGTGGTTTGATCGGTGCCTTCAACTCATAGGGTCACATGTTCCGATCCTAGTACTTGGCGGCGCAGCGAGGGGGGCCATTGGGCCATGCCCCCCCCTCAGGATTTAAAAAAAAAGAAAAGGAAGAAAGGGAAATTTGTGAACACAAATTTGGCATTAAATTGAATAAAATGTTGCACCAGATTGCATGTGAGAGCATTTAAATGTCAATGTCAATTTTGTATGTACGCTCCGCGTCAACCAAGGTGGCGCTCCGCTTAGATGGTGTCTCGGACAAATCAGTGAAATGGATAAGTCAGTGACATGCATGCCCCCCCCCCCCGACAATGAATTCCTGGCTACGCCGCTGTTAGTAAGTGCTCCTACATGTATAAAATTTGTTGTCTAGTTTATGGGTTGTATTCTATCTGCTATCCCTAAATTATAGTCATTAAAATGTGCTTTTCTGCACGAGGCTGGCTATAGCCCCAGCTTGCATTCCTCTGTTTTAGGCTGTAGTCCAGTTCTGGAAAAGGGTGGATCATAACAAACAAACAAACATAACAATATAATAATACATGTATAACTAACCACCACCAGGATTTCAAAGTCCCTCTAAAATGACCAAAGGATTCCCCTCTTTTGTATCATTCTGATGTAACACCTACTGGTGTGTGTTATCTAGTGTGGTCAAAGGTCTTATGGTCATCATTCTCCCTTTTCATTTTGTCATGACATTTCCACCATAATTGACACATAGTATAGATTGCCTTGGATGTCACTGAACCAAGGATTGTTGATATAATTTATAGTCCTTCTGCAGTTCTGTCAATTTTGTTTTGAAAAAGCTGACAGCCAGTTTACATGGGTCATTAACCAGTCTGTGTGACTAATTGCATGCACAGTGTATTTAGACCCCCCCCCCCATTCCTTGGAGTTTAAATCAACAATTTTCAGGCATGGTCAATTTGATTGATTTGGTCAGTCTAATAATTGAATCACCTTTTTGTTGACAATTAGGGACAATGACAATAACAATGACAATCAGTTTTTCCAGCAACACCCTATTGTTGAATGGTCAATTATTGATTTAACTGAGGTCTATTGGCAGTCTAGTAATTTACAATCCATCATGTTGACAATTAAAATGGAGGCAAGGACAATGACAAGGACATAGTTTATTCGCACGCAACACCCCCTTCTTCAATGGTCAATTATTGGCATCCTAATAATTCACCAGGTCTATATGTTGGAGAAATGTAGATTAGCCAATAGCTAAAGAAGTTACCCTGACGTGAAATGTTGAAATAAAATAAAATAAAAAAAAGGACAATGGCAATAACAATGACAATCAGTTTTTTCAGCTGCACACCCCATTCTTCAATTGATAATGGTCAATTATTGATTTAACTATACCCTTTGGCAGCCTAGTAATTTATCACCATACCATCATGTTCACAATTACAATGTAGGCGAGGACAATGGCAATCACATGCAGCGCCACATTTTATTTTAATTTATTTTATTTAAGCTTTATTTTAAGACGGTGGCTCGTTTAGCTTGGTAGCTAATCTTCCACGAGGCCCTCATCATCATAAACATGTGTATCGAAAGAGTGATAAATGGTAAAAATGGTAAAATTTATAGTAAGATGTAATAATAGTAATTTCACAAATTGTAGACTAAACGTTTAGTAAAATATATTGTACGATAAAGTTTAAAATCATAAGTCAGATATATACATTGGAAATTGTTATTCGTGAATGAACGTAGTGATAATAAATTACGATAATTGTTAAAAATCGTGTTAAATATCATTAAAATTGATTTAAAAGCAGTGCTACTTAGACATCAGTCTCCTGTTTTCCATATTATAAATCACAATTATTTAAAAAGATAATATGACCTGTTGATGGAAGGAAACTCCCGAAAATGGTGATGTCACATGTGGAGGTTGGTAGAAGGGGTAGGGGAGACCTCTCGTTTGAGATGGAAGGACTATGTTGAGACGGATTTTAGGAGAGCTATAGGGGGGAGGGTCCTGGCTATGGATACAGGGAGGTGGAGAGCTTTGGTCAATGGTGCGGCTGTCAATTAATAATTCCGTCCTCACCCCGTTGTTAGGGATTCAAGAGGTAGAGAGTGAGTGATATATGCGCAATTAGGCAAGAGCATTGGTCATCAGACAGACCTTCATGTATGATAATCTCAGGGGAGCTGTACAATGAGCTCCTGGGACATTTAAGGAGAGCTATTCGTTCTCCCGAACATTTTCCTAATTTTTTCGGGTCTATTTTTCTAATATTATATATCCAAATGTAATGGGGTGAATATCCAAATGTAATGGGGTGAAGGTGTTTAACGTCTGCCACTCCCCTTACGGGGCTTAGACGGTGCCTTACTGACGCAATGACTTATAAGTGTGACGTAGCTTTTTATGACCGGATGCCCTTCCTGACGTCAACCAATGGTCCTTACGGGCTCAAACTATCAACCATAGGATCGTGAATCCAGAGCAATCCCACTAGACCATGGCGGCTATATATCGTTAATATCACATGACGATTTGAGACCGATATTAGCATTGTAACCCAAGTTTTACCCTCAGAAAAAAATAATAAAACCAAAAATAAATATATATATATATATACATATTTTTCACTTTTCAGAAGCGCCTTGGAGCACAATCACGCTGGTGCTTATGAAGGTCTGGGTCATTGCTGTTGACACAACACGTCACGGGCCACTGCACACACATCCTGGTGGCAACACTAATGTTAATGTGTCTGCTGTATACAGTTTGTCCCTACTGGTCCCTGCCCTTTGTAATACTGCAATTAACATTAGTGGTCTATATAGTCACCTGGTACTTATATGTGAAAAAATCACTCGTGAAGATTGTTATTGCAATATAGTTTCTAAAAATCCCCAAACTCCACTGACGAGGCATAATGACCGGACTTTCTGATTTAAATCGCCAGTATTTACTGACAATGTGATGTATGTGCCACACATGCCTTCCCATTGGTCATTGTTGTTGACATAACATGGTCACAGGCCACTGCACACATATCCTTGTGGCAACACTATCTAGTCTAGTCTGCTGTATATAGTTTGTGCCAAATGGTCCATGCCCTTTGTAATACTGCCTTTGTAATACTGCAATTAATAGGCGTGGTCTATTTAATAGTGTCAGTACTAATGTGTTAGTCAGTACTAATATGACAAGTGTGGTCTGGGGTCTAATTTTCTTTCTCCAAAGTCCAGGTGTTAGTGGTCCAGTGTTTAGTGAAGCGTGTATTTTTTTTCCCAGGAGGATTGTGGCAGATTTTCGTATATTGGCCAATCACATTGTTAGAAACCGGTGACGTCCACTATTTGGTTGAAAATTACTTTCTGTCACATTTTTCTACATTTTGAATTCGGATTATGAAAGACCGACATCGGTTATCTAAGGGAGAGCAATTCTAGGGGATACCCCTGATCCTAACCCTATTTTCTAATCCATTCCTGTTTTCCAACTAACCCAAATCTGCCACAACCCTCCTGGGAATAAAAATCACGCTGGCAGGGCTACTGTTATTCCATGATGTATCCATTAAAAATACACTAATATCTATCAGTTTTCAAGTTTGTTTACTGGTGGCTGTAGGTAGCCTGTCATAACAACTTACACTACTTTTGAGAAGTTCTTCCACTAGCCCTACTTAATACTGGCGGAGATCGATTGTGATTGTGTGACACATATGTATGGAGGTTCTGCATGCATTGAAATTATGTCAGGTGATGTAAATATTATTGTCAACAGCCAATCGTCGTCTGTTAATCAGCCAATCAGAAATTGATACCATACACCAAGGCTATTTTTATATTATAAGTACTGCTAATTTTGATGAAATGACGTAACATGCAGAACCTCTATATAGGAGACCTTGAATGTTTATGGAAGATGTGTTATTGGGATCCTGAAGTCTTCAAACAAAGAAAATTACTAAATTACTTACATTTGAAGTGCATAGCTCAGCGCGTCAAATGAATAATTTTTAATCATTTGAGAGTAGGGGCCTACTCTCCCCTCCGTTCATGTGAAAGTGTGGTGATCGACTGCTACGGTTGATGTAACTCGTTTTGTCGAGTTTGTCGCATTGGGAGGGGGGGGGGGGGGGGTTAGCGGTTGGCAAAGTCAGGAATTTGGCAATAGGGTGGGGTTCAACGATATGTCCAGTCCAATGATCTGTCAGTTGTACTATCTAAGTGGAGAGTCCGCAAGTTTGGCACGGTTTGGCGCGGTTAACATTTCACACAATTTACAGTCCGCTTTGTGCCCACAAATTTACAGTTTTGACTTTCAATGCGTGTTTAAAACGTAATCACCCCACCCCCTGTTCTCAAAGGAGGGGGACCATCTGCTCAAAAGTCGGGTGACCGGGGTTTACGATCACTGCATGTGTAATTCTATACCTCACCTTCAACCTTGGGTTGTTTGGGGTGTGCGTGAGAGGTGGTGTACGTACCTACTGTGGCAGTTAAAGGGTTCATAAAGTGTGTAAATAATGTTAGTTAATATTATAGAGCAGGAAATTATCTACAAAATGCTTCAAACTAGAATCAAATCGGCCATTCCGTTCTCAATACATTGATGTTTGAAGTTTTCAATTTTAGAACGCCACTCTTTTTACAAACGTCTTTATAAAGACTATTGTGTCGTATGGTCCTTACAGCTAAAGTACAGATATAGCCAGAAAAATGGCTTGTAAATACGTTTTCTCGAAAAGTTAAAGTCCGATAATGTTCAAACTTGGCATGAATGTTGACCCTAATGTATACAAGAATCTTGTTAATTTTGGTGGAGGTCAAAGGTCATTTGAGGTCATTTATTTACAAGCCCTTTAAGCATCATCTCTTCAGTAGCCATTCCGTGTACAGTATAGGAAAATTCATGATATGGTTTAACATGATTTTTTATTTAACGGTTGTATTTCCTCTCAAAATAAATATCAGGGATTAATTGATTGGTTGGGTTTCTTGACCCTTTTCAACGCAGAGTTTGTCAGATATGTACCCAAAGCTTGTGAGTATACATGGGTGGATCTAGCTTATTTTAAGGTGGGTCACCCCATCCACTATCTAAGCGTAGCGTCATTAGCATGGAGCGTTCATACAATACTCTTTCCAATGGGTTTAGGTAGATGGAAAATGGTACATTCTATACTGT
This sequence comes from Scotoplanes globosa, assembly GCA_027575025.1. Classification (NCBI taxonomy): domain Eukaryota; kingdom Metazoa; phylum Echinodermata; class Holothuroidea; order Elasipodida; family Elpidiidae; genus Scotoplanes; species Scotoplanes globosa. Next base: position 9,025 of record JAODAI010457961.1, on the reverse strand, counting down.
ATGTCTGACTGTTTAATAATAGCCCATGCATACACATATTTAATAGTGCCAAAAGCAAAGTGGTCTTTATTGTTTTCCCCTAAAGCATCATACAAATATATACAAGTATTTCACTGTTGGAATGGCATGCAGTTCACGCACAAATCCACGGATAGAAAGCTCTACAAGTGCATCATAGATCGCCGGAAAAGACATGTCCCGTGCATTTTATGAATCAGTTTAACTCAATCTGTGACCTTCGGTTAATTTACATCTGCCAGAAAATTCAAACTTCTGTCCCCATTTCACTATCTAAGTGGAGCTTCCGGATTTTGTTTTAATTTCAAAGGTGCTTAGATGTAAAATGGTGCTTTCATTTTCATATATTCTGAGGAACTTCCTTGTTGGTTCCTCATCTCGTTACGTCATATTGCAAACATCACATAGTGTCGTTATTGTCTTCCGTCTTACTTTCCAGTTGACTGCGCATGGGGTCGGGTCCACTGACATTCGGACTGAACTGCCGGTCATACCAACGACTTTAAAATTGGTACATGTTGCCTTCTCGTTTGATTTTCGGTGTATGACTTTGTAACATGTCAACAAAACATAGGGATAGACACCAAGATCATCAAATTTGAGTTGATAGTTACATAGTTATGATCATTAAGACGTTACGGCGGCCATCTTGGACGCCATCTTGGAAAAAAATCCGGGCCCTACTTTGGTAAACTTTTAGTATGTTAAGAAGTACACTAAAACCTACCAGAATCAGTGGGAATTTTTTTGGGGGGTTGAGGTGATATTTCCCATATATTGACCTGACTAATAAGTGAGAAGATTGTAGTGATACATGCCAGGTTGGGGGTTATAATTTGTATCCCTGTTTCACTCTCTAAGCGGAGTGTATATTCACTGGACGCGGAGCTGACACAGAACTGGTTAAATTTAACAGCCTGGAAGGCATATTTTTTTTACGAAGCTAAGAGACCACTAAAGTTAATGAAAAGCATACACACACCTATAGCAACTCCTTCACCCTATGTGAAGTCATGGCACTGCTCATATAATCTGGGGCGTTGCTACTAGTTTTTCAGAATGCGTGTCAAGCAATCTTTTTGCCGACTGCATGTATCTTATAAAATCATGAAGGTAGCGACGGAATATTTTTGGGGAGAATTGAAGTGCCTAGGCATGTGTGTTTTCATATGGCATCCATGAGCACAAATCTTGATCGTTGTCCCACTTAAAAATGTCACACGTTATATTCATATATAGTATAAGCAAACAATGTAGACCAGTATATACCAAAAATGTAGCGTCGCAAGACTTTGCAGTTGTGTGAACTCAGGTGAGGGATGGGGTCGGTGGAGGGTGTTCAGCAGTTACACATTACTGCTGCCGCTGACTAAAAAATCAGTTTCAAATAACATTATCTTTTTACCAATTTTGTAACATTACGGCTGGTAACTGGATAAAAGTACATATTGACAATTTTACAGATATGCTAAGGAGCGCGCAGCGTGAATTTTTTTGGGCACCTCCAATACTACATGGTGCAAATTGACTCCGAATCAACAGTCATGTGCATGTAACTATACTGGTCATCTTCAATACTGATCAAAATGTATTACAACTTTGGCATAGAATAGGCATCTCATTATTTTACAAGTATTTTTTGGTACTAAAAAAAAGAGGGTCCGAACCCCTAAGACCATGTGGATCCACCGATGTATAGGCCCTACCTAATAGATTGCATAACTTACCCAGCTCACATCTCTTTCCTTCGTAACCAAGATCGCATTCACAATTGTAATCGTTTACCAAATCTGTACATATTGCTCCACTTTCACACGGATCTGGTAAGCAATCGTCGATATCTATCAATATAAAAGAAGATGGGTATAAACCAACTATACATTTAAACTGTAATTATAATGGTTTGCACTTATATACCATGCATAATACTGTAGTAAATAGAGTTATAGCCACCACTATAATGTGCTCTGTTTATATATTTTTTCTCCATTTCTTTATTATGTCTGATTATTTTGATAATTATATGCATTCATAAAATCATAGTGACAATATGACATCAATACAAATGAGAGTTGTATGAGGTGAGTATTGTTGATTAACATTACAAGTAGGCATAGGCCAAACTCTTAAAACATGATTAATAACATGTAAATTAAATATGCATTAATTATTCAAAAAGTAACTTACAAATATGCGAATGCTTATTATACTTACAAAATGTGAGTAATGACCAACACGATGACATCGTAAAAAATGTGCCAACTCTTCCCCATCGTTTCCTGATTCGACTATAAAGTTTTCTGTACCAAAACGAGATCATATTACTGATCGATCCAACCCAGTTACTGATAATATCAAAAGCCACAAACCAGCCTCATACCCACGACAAAATAACAAATACAAGTGATAATCATTTGCGATAGTATCCACAAATACCTGGATGGAACCAGCATGTCAAGTAGACTAACTGTTGTGAACATATGTATCCCGTGCTCGACTATCAACGACTGGCTGTCACTGACACCTATTGTTATACCAAAGGAAAAGCCCTGGATGATCATTGTACTTTGTGGGACAAACAACATTTCGACAACTTACCCTGGACGAATTGCCAGTTTAATGTCTCAACCATGTACAGTAATACAACATTCTGATTCATCCATTAAACGGATTGTAAAGTTTGTTTACGGAATGTCCGATTTGACTCTAGCTTGAAGCATTTGGTAGATAATTTTCTGCTCTATGATACCAATGCACTGATTAAGTTGAAAAAACTCTTTCTGTTCAGTCTGGACCCTGCATTTAGGAAACAAATGTACACGTCACATAGTATGCAGGCTATGGCAATAAAGAGAGTTGCAGAAATCGGAATGGCCCGGAGAAAAAATATAGATGGAAGCATGAAGTGAATAATGTAAATATCATACAGACGAGTTTATGTCACAATTGTGCAAGACGAGTACGTTCTTGGAAACCCCTCTCTAAAATTATATAATTGTTCTATCAACAATTGTTCGAGAATATTTGTCTATTTACTGTTTGATTGTTCAAATGCAACAAATGTTTAATTGCGTATTGTTCGGTATAGTAAGTTTATGTTTTCCTTCAATTGCGATCATATATATGTATGCTACTTAGCATGTTCTGTTTATACCCCTAAATCCCAAATATTTCTTCATCCTTCAATACATTTTCTCCATTTGAAGTCAATTCCCAAGTTCCATCTACCAATCCTATACCCATATAGAAAAAGCTACCGATCCCGAGGAGTCAGGACTATACGAATCTTACCTTTCTCACAATTCTTTCCTTCGTAACCACCTTCGCATACGCAAAAGTAATCGTCGGCTAAATCCAAACATGATGCTCCATTTTCGCAGGGTTGTGACAAACATAAATCTAAAAAATATCAGAACATGTTTATTTATCAAGAATACATTTCAATTGTAATCAGTGATTTTAATTGTGATTACCATTCGTATACACATACATGTCAACGGCGGTGCATATCATGGTTTCCCCGACGGGAGAACCGACTTTCCCCGACAGGGGGCCTAAAACACCCAATGTTCACCATATAACTGTATAACACACCAACAACTCCCCGACGAGTTCTTCGATTTTCCCCGACGTGGGAGCCAGATCTCCCCCGCTGGCACCAACCTTGATACAGATGGAGATATGGTTCGCACCAACGGGGGAAGCAGTGATGCAGCTACGCATCACGGAAGTCCATATAGCCCAACCGTCGGGGAATTTTGCTGAATTCATCTGGGATGTTATTGGTATTCATATTGTATATATATGCAAGGTTTGATTTTGTTGCATATTTAGCAATATATCAGACACCCGAATAGGGGAAGATATCATTTTGGTCGAGGAATCAATCTCCCTGTACAGTATACATTCTAAACTGCATTCATCAAAAGAGAGTGATACTGATATTGATAACATAAACTGCTGCCTACAAACGTACAATCAACTACATTGTATCACATGATTTTTTCCAATCATGTAATCATTTTTATTTGTATACACTTTACTTTTTTGATGATAATATTTGTGGCAGAATTTGCGGGATTATTTTTAAATTTAGAAAATTTTACCACTAAGTTGTTCCACGTTGTTCATAGTTTGCGTCTACAAAAATATCATAGTTTGAATTCAGCGATATTTAAAAAAAAATCCTTAAATTATGCACCTAATATAAATATGACAATATGGATTAACAACTCCGTTGGTTGTCCTATAATATGTTGTATTGGTAATTAAATGACTCATCAAGTTTGTAAATAATGTTAGTTGATATTATATAGAAGAAATGTATCTACAAAATGCTTCGAACTAGAGTAAAATCGGCCATTCCATTCTCAATACATTGAGGTTTGAAGCTTTTAATTTCAGAATGTCATTTAATTAAAAAACGTCTTTATCAAGACTAAAGTGACGTAGGGTCCTTACAACTAAAGAAACATATGTAGCCTGGTAAATGGATTGTAAATACGTTTTCTCGAAAAGTTCAAGTCCGATAACGTTAAAACTTGGTATGAAGAGTGACCCCGATGCATACAAGATTTGTGTTATTTTGGTTGAGGGTCAAAGGTCATTTGAGGTCATAACACTAAAATATCAAAGATTTGTCAAGGCAAAACAGCATAACTGCAACTAAGCCCTTTATGAATATAAAACTGACCAGGGGTGAAAAGAAACACCAAAGAACATAAAAATAATAATTAAGTCGTTACATAGCGCCTTACATCTGAACCAGATCTGAAAGTACTTTGACAGTATTGCCCCTGATCATTGACGTTCTCATCTTACAGCTATAATGATGCAGGTAGACGACATAGCAACACCTCGTAGGTTCTCATTTATACACCTAGGTAGAGTGAAGCAATCAAGATAAAGTACCTTGCCCAAGACACCCCCAAGATAACCACCAACAGCGTGGGCTATCTCGACTTCTGCAACTTCTTGAACCAACCTGCATGGCTGACTGCTCAACAATAGTGGTTTTCTATTGTGTTCAGGAGTGCTTGCAGAAATTAACATATTAGTCCATAACTTAGAAACACGAACATATCAGATTGTTCACCCTTATCGCGGGGGTATACATGGAGCTATTACATATCATTATCAGCCAACGATTTTGAAATTCATGCTGAAATTGGATTTTAAATATCAACTATAGACCTTCTGCATGATCGCTGTCAAGATGGTGCTGGATGCAGATAAACGACATCACGTGTACTGTGTACAGCCAATCAACACTAGCTATTGCAAGTTTCAAGGCCCAACCAAACTTATGATATACGGTGAAATGACGTCATGTGCAAAATGGTAAAAGGTCTATAAACTTACATATCGGGCAATGATGCCATTGTATTCCAGTAGCGCACGTGCAGTTGGAATCCCGTGTTAAAGATGTACAAAATGTCCCATCGTCACAGGGTTGTTGTACGCAATTGTTACTATCTATCAAATTAAAAATATAATTTATTAATGAAGTATACGTTTTAATATTATAATTATTATAGTGATCCAAATTGTATACCTCTTCCCATAGTTACTATATTAATACAGGGCCATTTATCCAAAATACCCGTGTATACATGTGGTGGGACGGGATTGATATTTTAATTGTCATGGTACATACCGTACCATGACAATTAAAATATCTGTGACTATTTGATACTCCATATATAGTTAATAAGATTGATGGCAACAAGAAAATTTGGGACTATACACATTAAAAGTGTTATGATTTAAAGCGTAATTTCTAAAATGCATAACTATAGTTATCAATAATTAGGAAAAAAATATATTAACATTACCTGAGATGCTCCTAATTTGAGGAAAACCCAATTTTCTGTAACATATTGTTGAGAATCCTAATTATTTTTGTACCCACCATAACCATAACTTGGCTACATGTGTATTGATGTGATACTGTTTATTAATTTTTAGTAGGTGTAACCTTTATGAGAGATTTTGCCCCATGTCATATATTAGTATATGGCCTATTCCAAACATCATACATTTGTTATGATACTTATGCTTTTCAAAAAGATACACTGTATACAAATAAATCCGTGATGTCACATAGGCATATATGCGCAATTGTCAGAAAATAATTCCAATACGCATTCAATTGTCTGGATTTTATAGTATACACTGACTTATGCACTTGTCAATTGTACCCCCACCCCCTACCCGGGCATAGCCGGGACTGTATATAACGGGGGTGTTCATAATTGTAACAAGGGCGTTTTTCCCGGCTACTTTCGTGAACAGTCCCGGCAGGGCGGGTAATTATTATTCGGTCACGTCCCCGTTACATCCCGGCTAAGTCCCGGCTAAAGTCCCGGCTAAATCCCCGCTATAGTGCTATTACATATGTTGCAAGTCTCGGCTCTCAATCCCGGCCCAATTTTCACTGCGCACATCCTTGTTACACTGGTGTTACATTCCCAGCATAACGGGCACCCACAATGTGAACATTCCCGGCTAAAGGGTAGCAACTTTCCCAGTATGTCCGGGTAGGGGAGGGCCGGGATTACAATTGACAAGTGCATTATACTAGGATCAAAAACTTACATATCTGACAATCCGGTCCGTCATAAAAACTAGTACACGTACACTTGTAATTCCTCGCTGCAATTGAGCAGTATGCTTCATCGTCACACGACTTAAGAAAACAGTTGTTAAAATCTATGATAAAATAGTAGCAAATTGAATTCACATTTGTATTAAAATTATGCTACAACAGAAGGATAATATTAATAATAATAGTGGAAAATCATATAGCGCCTTTCCTGCATAAGACCAGAAGGCCACAGCTCAAAGCGCTTTACAAATGAGTATATAACATTATCAACAATTATAATCAACAATCATGAACATATCTAAATACACAGTGAAGTTTGAAAAGATGAGTTTTTAGAGACCTCTTAAATTAAATCAAGGTATTACATAACTGTACACTCTCGTGTATTTTTTTCAAAGTGTTGCAGCAGCAAATGCAAAACATTAACCCCCATAAAACTTAATATTAGAGCGTGGCTGGACCAATCTATCACTATTCATAGAATGCAGGTTACGAGATGGCACATATAAATGAATCAGTTCACCAATATGGAGGCTGGTTAAACATCAGCCCACAAAATGTAATAACACGAATTTTGAAGTCAATCCGAGACGTAATATGCAGTCAATGCAAATCACAAAGTATTTAATTACGGGATAATGACATTTGTTCAGATATTTAACCGTAAATACTTCGATTGAGAACATACTTTATTATAAAAGTGTTGCAAATGTAATAGTATCACAGAGGAACATTCGAGAACGTAGACAAGTAAAACGACTGGTATTTGGCGTCATATATAGTGATTATGTCGTGTGTAAACGGCGTAGCTATCATATACCCAGCGGGGGGGGGGTCTCTCCTACCCCCGGTTCGATAACATTGAAAATATGCGACCCTTTGGACCTTTGCATTACGGGCATTTTAATTCTTTGCAATGTGCTGTGCTTGAGATATTTAATTTATTCGCGTGTCACACGTCTGTTTCATAAATGACGGGAAAGTTAAATCACAAACCACTATTTTGGGGGAAAATGACCTTTCCTGCGATCTGGGAGGTATTTGAAATACAAAATGTTCTTGTATGCGAGCTAACTTCTGGTTATGCTCTGTTAATATTATAGTATTATTACAGTCAGGCGTATACATGGGTGTAGGAGGCGCTCTCCCCACTATTGGCCCATCTTCACGAAAAATTGGGGCAAACACCATGTAAAAGTTAATGTGCCCCCCCCGCAGAATACCAGAATAGTGAAGTATATATTAATATTTCTACCCCTATTGATAATTCCAGTAAACGTCACTGGTAATCAGCCCGATCTAAAACATACTATCGTAGCAGGTCCATTTGGGTCCTATTCATGACGTTGTGGATGCGATAGTGTTCACCGGTCAAGCGTCGGTTAAATATAATGACTAAAATATATCACACACCAAACCTACGACATACCAATTAAAATACCAAACGCGTATAGACCGAACTGTATTTCAATCTAACTGCGGAATGCGATGCATGTGGCTTACGTGTATGGTTGGACCTGGTGGACATACATGTTTATCTAATGTAGACATTAATTCGAATTAATGTCTACATTAAATCGATTAAATGTAGACATTAGGCGAAGCCCGAATTTGCGAGCGCCGCTTTTTTGAAAAACGAAGTGCTTAGATACGTTTTCCTGACATAAATGGACACAAATTAGGCTTTAATGTTTAACTGAAAACTACATATTTTTTATATATTTTTTTGTACCGGACACATATTCATCATAGGCCTACCTACATGTGACCCACATGGATATTGATTTCCGTAAAATTAGTGAGCATGAATGTTTAGGAAAAAATATCCATTCAACAGCTTAAACATTTTAAAGGAAATTTCGGCATGCGATCTTTGTAAACATACTATAACACAGCGGCGTAGCCAGGAATTCGTTGACGGGGGGGGGGGG
>JAODAI010457850.1:0-14843 GCA_027575025.1 Scotoplanes globosa | reverse complement strand
TACAAGCCATTTAACAGGCCTTTTATGTACTTTAGTTGTAAGGACCATACGTCATAATAGTCTTGATAAAGACGTTATTAAAAAAATGGGCGTCCTAAATTAGAAAATTATCCAATTTGAAACATCAATATATTGAGAATGGAATGTCCGATTTGACTCTAGTTTAAAGCATTTGGTAGATAATTTTCTGCTCTGTAATATCAATTAACATTGAAACAAACCTTATGAACCCGTTAACAGTGTAATATGTGACGGCAATCTGAAGTCTTACTCGAAATAGTCTTCCGGAAGTGCCTCCTGTGTAATGATTTCCTGTTTGATGTTGTTTGATATCTTATAATGGGTGTGCTTGTTGAATTGTGTCGTGTATGTATCCTCCTGGATTGTAGCCGTCCAATGTTCTACTAGGATCACTCCCGGGGATTTCTTTAGAAAAACAGCGGTTTGCTTTCTTGCTCTTGGAATCCGAATGTTAATCACCTTGCCGAACGATGTCAGTCCTTGTGTTGCCTGGATGTATTCCGCCTCTGAGGTAGATTTCAGACATCTCGGGGCCGATGCCTTGAAGGACCGCAGTGTGACGAGCTTTCCCGGGAACATGGCGATGGCTTCTTTGATGTCGGCGACGGTTGGAGAGTATTTTGGCGCATCAAAAGTAGATTTGACAATGTCAAGTATGAACTGCGAATGAGAATACAGCAAAGAAAAGAGATATAGATTTAGAAATATATACATAAATTCCGTCCTATATGTTTTGAATTGATTAAACATTATATTTCACATAAATCAGAATTGTCACATTAACAATAATCTAAAAAATAAAACGTAATTAAAAAGCGAAAGTATGGCACAGTTTAGCCATTGACTGTCATAAGCGTGTTAACACGCGCTGGCGGGATATAGATGAAACACATCTTGTCATACCAACGCGGGCCTCGTTGCTGACCGCATATAGGTTACCCGATAATTTAACCATTGGACTGACGAAATATGCAATGGCCGGCCTGACAATCATGCGAAGGTCACGGTAGAGGCCACGGTAGACTCGAGTTGCTTTGCCAATTGGCGAAGAGCGCCGTTAGCGAATTATATACATGACGAAGCTTGCAATTCAAATAAATTCTTAAAATATAGTAGTAATATACCCTTGCGTATATATTTTTTTCTACAGCCGTAAAAAGATGCATTTTTAAACATATATGACAATATTTGTGCCGTATGCGGCAATATATATAATAATATATAACACCGCCCAATGTTGGTGATTTCCATTCGTTTGTCAATGAGTAGTTATCTGTTTTCCATAAATAAATATTTAGTATTCAGTTGTAATCATTTCGAAAATCAATATTTGTCATTAACAAACGGATTTCTAATTTGTAAATGTGAAGAGATGAAATTATTATTAGTGTTAAATATAGTATGCCTATGCCTAGAACTATATATTTCCATTATAGCGATATTACTGAAGGCTTAAATTTATTAAAAAAAATCATGCTGCCTATAGAATTATCCTATATTTATTTTTTCCAATTATGTATCCAAAGTTCCAACCTAAATATGACGCCATGGCTTTTGCGACATTCTAAATATAGTGAATAAATGAAATGATAGCACCATTTTGCATGTAAGCCCTTTTGAAATACTACAAAAAGTTGTTACGCTCCGCGCCAAACTAATTTTCGGTCCGCTTAGATAGTCGAAGGACGGCGATCAGTATATTTCCTGAAATGTGTGGAATTTCCCACCACCCCCACCCTACGCGCCTGAGGTGGAAAGGTTGTTTGTGAAAAGCTCGAATTACCTCATCAAGCAGATACTCCCTAAAATAAACCAATGACAAATATTGGTTACACATAACGATAAACATTATTATTATCATTATGAAGGATAGTATAAGGAACATAAATGTTAGTGGAAATATAATTAATTAATCGTTTGTAAGTACATGTATGCCTATGTTTAAAGCAATTCAAAGTAGATAGAGAGACTTAATAGTATTATGGAGACTATTCCAAAGTTTAATTGGCACCTCTAAAAAGAATACCATGCTACGTTGAGTAAGATTGCAATATTGAATGGTGAGATGTAACTAGAGTGGCTTGCAGTGAAACGTATTACGAAATATGTAACAGATCATATTTTCGAGGGATTATACTGCATGCCAGAGTACGGTATTAAAAAAAATCGGGAGCTCACGCCGCCAAAATCAATAAACACAACAAAATATTACACAATAAAATATGATACATATACAAAATAATTTCTATTAGTTTAATGATGTGGTTCATGAAAAGTGTACAGTATAATGTATTTCATACCATTTTCACGGACCTCGTGTATAATATTATTCAATAGCTTAATGTATGGTCTTATAGCTGATGAAGAGGCCGCAACTTTATGAATTATTGACGATGTTTGATGGAATTAATCCAATGCGTGAATACTCCTCTATGCATTTTGAATGAAGTTATGTTGTAGTTCAGAAAGCAATGCGGGAATGCGCAATTCCGTGCCTTAAAGACAACAATGTCACAGAGGTAATGTAACTATTGTGACTAATTTAAAACAGTATCCATTAACCTGATGTCACAAACCAGAAATGATAATGCGTTTCAAATAATTTATACAATAGATACTATATTAATATAGATATAGGGTAGGCCTGCTACCCAAACAGCATAATATATACTAACTGAGAAATGTAATGTAATATTAATGAGTTATTGACGCCTACGTAGTTAGCCTAGCATTTAAAATAAATAAAAAGGTTGTACCAGTTCCGTTTCAAACTTTGCTGCATACAAAACTATAACTATACTGAACAGCTGCGTGGTTTATATTTTACTGAAACAGTGCATATATACTGACTCTGTTTTTTTACCGTCGTCGTATACTATTATTCAACACTTACCATTAGGATTATAAACTTTTGCGATATCTTTGATGAAATGTGAAAATATTCCGTTCCCGGCGTGTTTATATCTATATATAAATTCCGCGAAATATGATGCATAGTGATGCTTGCAACGACCATGTGTTGGCAAGCTTGCCTTCATTTGTCTCCAGTGCCCTTCGATTTTGTTTGTATGAAAACCGTCGTCATTAACGTATTCAACAGAGTGGTTAACCTTTTCATGGAAGTAACCCATTTTACTAAGGTCGTCATATGGCTTCCAGCAATCGGAAATAATGATTGATCCTGGAGCTATCCATTTTTGAATAATCGGAAGCAGGGTTGCTTTGTCACGTCGCTCAACTGGGACTAAAAAACACTTTCTGCTGTCTTCCTCTATGCCACCAAACACCCATTGCCCTTCAACGCGATGCCCTCTGTGGTATTTTCGTTTCCCCACCTTACTTTCGTCAATTTGCACTCTAATTCTCCAGCCGCCGATTGGTTCGCTGTCATAAGTTTGCAAAATAACGTCACACAGCTCTCTACAAAACATTTCCCAATCAACAGCAGTGTGTGCCGAAATGAGTAGTTCTTGTTTAATCTGTGTTTGTGTAAGATTTCGACTCCACCAATAAGTGAATTTTATGGTTTCCGCAATTGACAAATTAGATTCCTCAAACCAAGTGTTTTTCCTAATTGACTGTTCAATCTTATGCCGCTTTCCCTTCGTTGTCTTCGATGTACATTGCCACTTGAGATGGTCTTTCCGGTCTGTAGTTGTAACAGGCGTCATTAACTTGCCACATTGTGGGCAATTAACACTTTTTGCAATTAAACCATTGTCTTGACACCAATTAAATGTTGCATCCATGCACCATAATACTTCAGAGCAGAGATGATCATAAGTTATAATCATTGACGTATTGTCTGTACTACGATTATAGGTCGCTTCACATTTTGTAACTTGGGTATATGCATCCTTCAGTGGCAAGCCAGATCCAATTTGCACACTAGCATTCCTCTTAGGTATATATGGTTTTGATACCGCCATATGATAACTTAGTTTTCTTTATGAAATATTTGAATGAACAGAATACCGCATATTAACGTCTACCCACTAGCCTATATCAAGGAATTATGACAAGAGTGAAAAGTAGCTTGCCATATGATATGCTTATTTCAATAACTGCTTTGTAATGCCAAATAATGACCAAACGGCAACAGTCATTGGTTGTTGAATTTGTATAGCACAATAGAGGTAATAAAGTAGGGCGACATATATAGGCTACCATTGTCCCACAAATGCCAGCGTGCCCATTTTAATCCGTGGTGTTTATTTGAGAACGTATAAATTACTATCGTTAAGCCTAATTCACAAATACTTAAAGTAAATACTGTCTTCTGATTGGTCGATTGGGCTAAATCACCCATGTTCGAATGGAGTATCGAGAGCTACGCCTTGGGCCTCATAACCACAAATGTGACGTCATACCATGTTTGAATGGGATATAGAGACATGGCTATGGTTGCTTTTATTGCCTAAATAAACATCGTATAAGCAAGGCCGTGTATAGCGTACTGATTTGTTTCTGATTATGAAAATTAAATTTTTATTACATGCAGCTAAGGCGTGTGTAAAAGAATGCGAATATACCGTTGACGTTTATTACCATGTTGAAATGTTAATGATTTTAACTTTATTAATGTATTTGACATGTATGGTTTAGCTACTAATTATTACATCATATGCATGTGCTGTTTATTTTGCATTGGCTCTGACTGATTTATCAGTGAATTTTGGAGGCTCATAGTATGGCATATGCGTTTAAAATGGCCAGGTATCCCAATCAATGAATTGCTTGTATATTGTTTTTAATTGATATTTTAGTATGAGGACGTCGGGGAAGATTAACATTAGGCCTACTGTTAACCGAGCTTATCCTCTTTAAATATTGTTATTATTATTATACGCCTAAATATTTTGAGAACGACTATAACTCCCAACAGCAATAATATTAAACATGATAATATATGAATAATATGCCCTATACCCTATGTCATGTTAAGGGTTCATTTGTTTAATGCAGCCAAAGTTTTATATTGTTACAGATTGTAATACATTAACATTTGTTATCCCTCTTTAAATATTTGTATTATTATTATTATATAGGCCTAGACATTTCATACATATCTTACCTGTGACAAGACCGACTTTTGCATCTCACAAAAGGTTACATAGTAGAGAGCTGCATCGAGATGCTCGACTCCAACCACCGTCGATATGACCTCGATGTCAATACCCTGCAATAATTGTTCCGTCACACTAAAAAACAAGTGGAGTGATACAGCAACCCGCATTATGAGATCAATCTTCTTTGATTTGGGTGGTGTGATGCCACTTTTGATAGCCTCGTTGATATCGTTAATGAAGTCCTCGTCCATTCCTTTAAGGGCTGCAATGGCGTCATTCGAAAAAGTGAACAGTTTCGGTGCTTGTAACACTTCTTAATAAATATATCTGTAAAAGATGATACTGGCGAGTCTAGAAGGCGATCACGAGCTTCTTGTGACACGTTGGGGGTTGGTCGTAAACATAAAGGTATGAACACAAGAAAGCGATCTAACAGTCCACTCCCCTGGTCCAGCAGGGATATGATTTTCACGAGGGGAAACATTTGGATGGAACCAAATATGCAGAATGGAAGCTTGCTGGGGATGTCCCTCTTCGATTGGGTGGCATAATTAAGAGAGACTTGCTCACCAGAGAATAGTTCGCACAGGAGTGACGCTTCTCCAGTGCTGGTGTCCCCATCGCCGCGAAGCAATTTGAACAAAGTATCAAAAATCTCCGTGCATGCTATGAAGCCTTTATGTTCGGTGGCGAGTTTCTTGGTCAGTCCCGAGGCTGTAATCCTCTGTATGATGGGGGTAGATTCATCCTCGGCGATGGCGTTGACAGGGTCAATGGACGTTTCCTTAACTGCTTGACTCTTCCCGGTCGACGGAGGTCCACAGATTAAGTGGAATAAATTAGGTTTTCCTTCCTGCCCGGCATGTGTTTTGAAATTCGACGTCAATCCGAAAATAAAAAGCGTAGTGGCAATAAGGCCTGCAATGATATATCCCGGACAACAACTTAGGGCCTTAGCTTTGTCGCACACGAAGGTTCTAATACTGTCATTCACTACCACCTTTCCCATATCAAACTCCATTGAACTTAATCTTTGATGAAGGCCACTCCACGTATCCTCGCTCTGCCTCGCCAACTTTCCCAATGCGGTTGACATAATTTTGTAATAAGAGTATGCCTAATTCTAGAAATATTTTAACGTAAAATGTTGGAAAGCTGAATTTGTTAATATAATGTGTAATGAAAATGCTGTAATATATAAGTATTCGCAAAATATGTCCGATAGCAAGAACAGCAAACCGACCGAAATTATTAATAAGCGCAAAATATGTCCGTTTTCAACAATAACAACCAATCCGTTTTCAACAATATTATAGCAACCCAAATTGTAAATAATGTATATGCGTTACTACGGAATAGTTGTTGTCATGTAACTCTGTGATCATTGCCGTAGGTATACAGTGTTTTGATTGGTACAAATTAATATGCCAACATAGCAATTTTAATTGCGCAGTCGCAGTTGACTGGTCAGAAATAGACATGTGTTTGATTGGTTAGATTTGAAATATCATAATTATGGCACTTACCTCAATTATCAGTGTAGTATGTCAGCTGTATCATACATTTGTAATGGTAGCCTACGTGGCATCCCTGATAGATATCTGTGGATGTTAGTCTCGATATCAAAATAAAACCAACTGTCTTGGTTCTTTTCAAAATTGTTGAGAATGAAAATGATTTGGGATAAACGTTTATTAATTGAAGATATACACCAAAACTGAGAATAAAGTATCCAAGTAGCCGCCAAATGTGGTGAACAACCGTTTCCGCACAGAAATAGCAATATTTCAAAAGTATGTTTGTCGGATATATTTTTTTTCCAAAACATGAGTTTATATTTTGTCGGCCATGATTTCATTTTGTAAAAGCAATTGCCATTAAAGTTTTTGAAAAGATTGTTACGGATATTGCTGATAGCGTCATAACTATATAGGGGTATATTGTTACACAACAATTGTAATTCCTTGAAATTAACAAATGAGGCAATGTCTTTATTGGACATAATGATATGGTCCTTTTGAAACTTCGTTGATTTACATGTTTTGCATGTGCCAGTAACAATGACAGCTGCATAAAACAAACTGATTTGTACAATAATATTTTTTGGAGGGGTAGCGAAGTTGATACACAATTAATTATGGCTTTATTTCACAGAATAATTGATGTGTCAATTTGAAAGCCAGACCCGTAGTCAAAGTCCTGTAATCCCTATTTATATAAGCGTATGCCTACTCCTATTATGTCATCTTCAACGTGGGTGTAGGTGTATTGTCATTATTGTACTTTCAGGGTTCAATTCTTAAAGAAAGTCAATCAACAAGTTCCGAATCCATACTATTATCCGATCATGCAGTGAAGGTATTTAATCCGATGATTTAAATAGTACTGGTATATTAGTAAAATTTGGATATGATACACAGCGTAGGATTAGTGATTAGGTAGCCTACTATATAGACCCATTCAGTCCGATTCACAGCCTGATAATATAATCATAGGCCAGGCCTACCATGCACAAAGAATGAAAGGAATAGGGCAATACCGCAGTGTAGACAATGAATCAAAGGCGGTATCTACCATGCACAAAGAATGAAAGGAATAGGGTAATACCGCAGTGTAGATAATTAATCAAAGGCGGTATATAGTGGACAACATATCATAGCCGGGACGCTATGTGGTAAGTCAGTGTCCCATCCAGGTTAGGGCTTTAGAGTAACATACATCATATAGGCTCAGCCGTTTTGTAAGAGTAATACAATAATGACGAATAGGGCGCTGGCACCATGACGAACACAATGACGTCATATACACTAAGTTGTAATTGGATAAACTGTCGAGATTATATGACAGTATGGGTTCATATTAGCTAGGCTTTAGTATTATAATATAATAAGTACGTGTGCGGTCCTGTTGAAGACGTCAGTATTGATCAACAGCGGGATATAGGCCTAGATCCCGCAATCATTTTTAGGATGGCCGCATATTTCCGAGGTGTATGAATATAATATTCAATCGATCAATTAATCATCGTCATTGAGTACGACTCTTCTTCATTGATTGGATCATTGGGTTGTTGGCAGGGCACTTTCCCTATGATTAGCATCAGTCAGTTAGATATTGTCACCCCGGCATACAATAATGAGGAATAGGGCGCTGGTCCTGGTGAAGACGTTGCTATGGTCAGCCGAATATATGACGGTCGGTGTGAGGGTGTGTGTTAATTATTCAACTGCGACTGCGGACTGCGGCCTTTATTGAAATGTATTTAGGATATGTATAGGGATCATAGGGATGACCCGTGTTCTGAGCAAGGCCGCAGTGACGAAGTCACAGTGAATATGCACGTAGCCTACAGGTTGATATATATGGAATGAACCATGTTCTGAACAAGGCCGCAGTGACGAAGTGACGAAGTCACAGTGAATGTGCATGTACGATGGGTAAGTCTGATCTTGTTGAAGGCGTTAATAACTGGGTAATAGTAGTATGCAAGCAAAGGGGCGTGTGGTTAATTAATAATATAATTGCACTGCGACTACGTTTTGAAGACCGTAGTGGTAGTAAAGAAGTGGCGGGGTATTGTGCAGTAAATCACAGTGAATATGCAGGTTGCCTACACGTGGATATATATGGAATGAACCATGTTCTGAATAAGGCCGCAGTGACGAAGTCACAGTGAATGTTCATGTACGATGGGTAAGTCTGATCTTGTTGAAGGCGTTAATAATGTGGGTAATAGTAGTATGCAAGCAAAGGGGCGTGTGGTTAATTGATAATATAATTGCACTGCGACTACGTTTTGAAGACCGTAGTGGTATTAAAGAAGTGGCGGGGTATTGTGCAGTTAAGCCAAAGGTTTTTGATGGATATTTTTTACATGAACAATTTTTAATCGTAATTTACCTTTCTGTGTGGAGAATGTATACTTATATATCATATTCTGGAACAAAATGCATGATACCTGTTATTATTAACGATCTTGAGCAGTTGCGCCGTAACAATTTAATAGTCAATATTCGGCCAGTAGAGGGCAGTATTCGACCACCAAGGTCAATATTCGACCACACTCAAAATATTAACAAAATATAGCAGTATTACTAGTAGATTGAGTACTCGGCTGTAGTAGTAGTAGTAGAAGATTGAGTACTCGTCTGTAGCCAGTGTTATTGGTCTAATCGACATGCTCAGTGATAACCTCTCTCCACCTATTTCGATTTTGCGCAAGGTTCATTGCATCATCAAAATTGTTAATGTTCCGACCTTTGAATTGCGACTTTAGTGTGCCAAGTAGTGTTGTAACTGGGCTTCCTCTTGGTTTCTTCGTATATCTCAATGTCTCTATCAGTGCTAATTCATGCTGGGGTATCCTCGTGTATATAGTCTAGAAATGTGACCAAATGAATGTAGTCTTCTATGAGCTAATAGTAGGCCTACTATGGATGACCAAGATGTTAGATTCGCTCGACGGTAGGCCTATAGTTCTTCGTTTGATATCTAGTTATTCAAAGTGTACACTTTGAATAACTAGATATCAAACGAAGAACTTGAGAATCGTGCGTTGACCTAGATTGTTGCTGTTGAAAATATTTGATAGTGGGTTGAAGGCGCCATTGGTCAAAATAAAATGCATCTAAAAAAGGAGTAGTCAAATTAAATTTGACTACATTGTAGCTAGTCACACTATGCACCGAACAAATGTATTCAAAATGTTGACTCGCAACTTATTAGGTGAAATTTGACCATTTTGTTATCAAATTTGACCAAACTTGTAGTCAACATTTTTACTACTTATGGTTAGGTACATCGTTGACTACATTATTGAGTACTCCCTTTTTAGAGTGTGTTATATACATTATAGTACCAGTCATAAATTACACACACATTTAATGTTTTATTAATGCTGTATAAAACATTTAAATTGTATTCATTAAACATCTCAATAATGATTTAAAGTTAAAATAATTTGTTAGAATACTCTATAAACTTCTGTCACAAATTTAACAATTAATTTCATTTTATAATTATTTATTTATATCATGGTATAAAAGGCAAACCATCGAATTAACATTAATTTCATTTAATCAAAATAATTTGGTGGTGTTTGTGGAAATATGATAAATTAAACATTTGTAATAATGTCAGAATAGTACGTGCTTCACGGTCACAAATTTAGCAATTAATTTCATTTTACAATTAATTAATTATTATCATGGTATAAATTAAGAAAAGGCAAACCATCGAATTAACATTAATTTCATTTAACAACAATAATTTGCATGGAACAATAATATAATTATATATGATATATATGATTTACAATAGCCTTAACTGTATAAACATTACACCCCATTTATTTATGGTATAGCATATCCATATAGAGTGCAGCTCGATCTATAAAGTCTAAGCACAGCAACATATCATATTTTTCTTTTCACTTACAGGTGATCGATGTGCCGTCTGGACGTCTGGACTGCATAAGATGTCTGCATAGTTATTGTAATAAAATAAATTTAAAAATAAAAATAATTACACATATGAAATAAATAGGCAAATATAAATTGTAAAATAAATAACTGAATTGAAAAAAGAAATGTCCTGATAGGCGGTCCTACTCAAGACGGCAAGGTGGAATGGCTTTGGCATATCTGCATAGTAAATTAAAAGTATTGCACAAACATAATCTGCATGATATAAAATATGGATAGGTCTATATTATGTACGCTAATTAATTGATAAACTTCTAGACATATCTAATTGAAATGTAAATAATTAATTACTTTTGTAACATTCAAATTTCATTGATAACTGGACGAAAGCACATTTAATAGGGCATAGAAAATAAAATGAACTGGCACAAACATTGGGAAATTTAAATGAATTGCACAATAAGAACATTTATGCCGTAGCCGAGGCCTACTTTAACTATAAATCTACAGACAGTGCTCACACCTCCAATCTATGGACTCTAACTCGTCTCGGGTTAAGTTAACCACGTCCATGATATCGGTGCAGGTTTTGTGGAACCAACGTGGGCACCCCTCGCATCCAGTCCAATTATCATCATCTTCTCTGTATCGTCCTTTACATTTGTCACATTCATTCTCATTAATCGCATCCTCCTCCTCATCGTCGCTACTTTCAGACATGTTCATTGTATCCTCCATTTCCTGTCTCAGCTGCTTCTTGGCTTTCATGGCATCCTCTCTCCGTTTCTTCGTATCTTGTTTCCTTTCCTTCTCTTGGAGTTTCTCAGCTCGCTTTGCCTCCCGTTCTTTCCTCATCTCCTTCTTTCTGTTCTCTTCCTTCTCTTTCGCATCCTCTTTCTCTTGCGCAATTTGTCTATATTGTTTACCAGATATTGCCTTGGGTAGTCGACTTGTACGACTGGGGGCTGGGATAATGGCCTTTGGAAATACTAGATGATTTGCCAAACACGGGCTGATTTGGCTTGCAGTGCTCAGCAATGCTACCCTGTGAGTGCGACTTGGCGTTCTCACCGCAGCACGACTTGGTGTAGCAATGGGCAATGCTACCCTGGGAGTGAGACTTGGCGTTCTCACCGCAGACTGGGAAGAGGTTGAAGTTATGTTCCAGGCGGCAACGTGAGGGGCCGGAGATGTTGAGGGTATGTTACAGGCTGCAACGTGAGGGGCCGAAGATGATGAGGGTATGTTCCAGGCTGCTACGTGAGGGGCCGAAGATGTTGAGGGTATGTTACAGGCTGCTACGTGAGGGGCCGAAGATGTTGAGGGTATGTTACAGGCTGCTACGTGAGGGGCCGAAGATGATGAGGGTATGTTCCAGGCTGCTACGTGAGGGGCCGGAGATGTTGAGGGCACACACGATACGATGGACGCTGTACTGTGTTGTGGAGGGGGGAGAACTGTTCGCTCTTTGAGGTGTTTCCAGACGTTGTAGATGACATCGTCCCTGATATCGAAGCCCTCGTTGTATCGTTCTGTGAACGCAACAATTTTCTCCGCCGAAATCGCATCCTCCAATGCTTCCAGAGCCATCACGTTAGCCCTAGTCTTCTCTGTGCTAGATATGGGAATTGTACGTGTTGCGGATGGAATGGTTGGCAGGCTAGTTTCAGGTTGAACACTGGGTGCTGGTGTAGCTGCTGGCATGTTTGGGTCCACGTGGTATATCGTAGACGGTTCCAACTTCGATTCGTCGATCTTCTTCGAGAACGGGAAGAGACCAGCAGCCCGGAAGCCATTCACAGCGATGGATTCGGATGTGCTGCTTTCCCAAGCTGGCAGGAACACCTCCGCAAACGTCTGCTTCGTCACGTTTAGTCCTGGATGCAGTATCTGCCAATTCCTCACCTCCTTCTTCCAGTTGGACTTGAGGCTCTTGAAGAGGCTTAGATCGCAAGGTTGGATGATGTGAGAGGCATGGGCGGGAAAACAATACAATATGATGTCGTTTTCAAAACAAAAGTTGGCGATCTCCAGGTTCACATGGCTGCTGTGCCCGTCGATGAACAGTATGACAGGGAACTTAATTCCCTGTTCCTTCAAGGCAGGGAGGAAGTGATTCGCTACCCACTCGAAGAAGACCTCAATATCTATCCATCCGGAATCACTTCTTCCAAGGCACCAATTATCTGGGACACCATTCAGGGGGTCGTATTTAAAACGCTTACCTGGGAAGATCAACATGGGGGGGATGAACAGGCCACCCGCACCCATGCAGGCGAGTACGGTGATCTGACGCTTATCAGAATTAGTCAACTGGTAAACGTTCTTACACCCGGTTGGGGCCAATACTCTCATCGTTTTCCCATTTAAGGGAAAACCACTTTCATCGCAGTTAAAGATCCGCGATGGATCCTTGAGGATCTCCATGCTGTACTCAGCCGTGATATACCCTTCCAGTCCCTGGAACCATTGATTGATGGTCTCAATCGTGAGGACCGCCCGTTCCTTGCCCAGAGGTTCGCCGATTCGCTCACTCATATCAGGGTGCCTGATGCAGAATCGCTTGAACCAATCCGGGCCAGGGAGGTTGTCCTTAAACGGGTTGGGACGGTGGTCCTCATCCAGGATCTTCTTGACCATCAATTTTAACTGGGCCCTAGTCTGTCCATACCCTATCTTCGCCATCTGTTTCAACCACTCCACAATCTTCAGTTCTTCGGGAGGTGTCAGAACTGGATCCGGCCCCTGCGTACTCTGGACTGGAGTCCTCCCACGCACTTTATCTAGAAGGGTTGTCCTCGGAATGGAATAGGCATCCGCCGCCGCTCGGATGCTGAGGTCCCCCCTTCTGATCTTGGATAGGGCTGCATCCACATCCTCTTGGGTATAATCGCGATAACTACGTCCCCTCTTCATCTATAGATCAATGAAAACAGAAAGAACTTGGGATTATTTATAGGTCCATGGAGATATATGTAATATCGTATATATAATTCAGTTATCATGATTTACAAATCCGCACCTCTCCATCAGCCTTTGGGATAATAGCCAAAGACTGCAGGTGTGCACTCACGTCCGTTGGATAGAGATATTAAATGGCTGTCCAGGGGGGTGAGACTTACAACTACCTCATCATACCCCAATTAAGTCACAAGCTCGGTGCAGTGATCATCCATGATCGAGACTACAAAGACAGTTTCCATAATTAATACAGGGAGGCAAAGTCCTAAAAAACAGAGGATCAAGGGTTAACCACTGAGGAGACTAAAAACGGGGCTCAAAGACGGTTTCCATAATTAATACAGGGAGGCAAAGTCCTCAAAATGAGGATCAAGGGTTAACCACGAGGTTATTAAAAATGGTGGCTTGGTGCAAGTGGAAATCATAAAATAGAGGACCAAGGATTAACTACAAAGGTGGCTAAAAAGGGAGGCAAAGTGTTCAAAAAAAGAGGATCAAGGGTTAACCACTGAGGAGGCCAAAAACAGGGCTCAAAAGGGTTTTCCTTATTATAAATGTTGGCTATAAAATTTAAAATTACGTAACAATTGTAGTTATAAAATGTGTATTTAACATGTGACCATTATAGGATACCGTAGCTGGCTGAACCTGTCCTATTAAATAATACTTCATTTGTATTATTAATCCTAACATGATTTGGGTATCTCTTTACCGCGCTATAACCTGTTTTAGGCGACTTACCACTCTATTTAACAGACTTCATGACTCTAGAATTTGGTCCGAATTCGACCACCTCGGTCAGAATTCGACCACCCAAAAATTACGGAGATCGAATTCTCACCCGCCCAAATAAATTCTAGGTCAGAATTCGACATCGCCCTTAACTACGGCAGATTAAAATAACTATGTATAATTGAGTGAAAAACTTTTAGTGCAAACGTTGAACTTTCAAATGAAATAATATTTTCCAAATTACGAGCGAATTTGATGATATTTCCAAGGATTCGGGTAATTGGGTTACGCTTACCAACTTTTATAACATTACTGAATAATGAAAAAGTAACTTACCGTCAGTATTTCAATCTTTAAAATCTCGATATATCGGACGAACTTTATTTATGTGTTGAATCGTATTTGCGTATTGAATAATGATAGGCTATGCATAGGCTAGGCCTATACCAATTGTGTGCGGTCTATGTGCACGTATATGCACATTAGTATTGGGTGGTCGAATACCCCCTGGTGGTCGAATACCCCCTCTCCCACCCTAGTTCCATTAGTTCTCTATCATGCGAGCAACGATTGACTTATCTAAGGCTAACTACTTTGGAACTTCGTCGTGTTCGTGGTGATCTTATTCAGGTGTTTA
>JAODAI010457739.1:0-14844 GCA_027575025.1 Scotoplanes globosa | reverse complement strand
GGTCAACAATCCAGTGATCCTCGACTAGGAAAAAAATCCGAGGACGGCGCTATTAAACCGGAAGGTTAAAAATGAGCCGTTAAACACAACCAATATCAACAAGCACCACCATTTACAGCCAGATTCATGGGCGACATTTTAGTCATACCTCATATTTATGGTCCTTAGAAGCATTTTGAATCGCAATTAGTAGGTATTTTTATTCATTTTCCCTGCAGTGATGGTATATAATTATTGATGTAGATTACTCGGGGTACACATTCTGTAAAAATAAGGGAGACCGGTCATAAATTTGATATATTTTATAATATTAGTGGAAAGGCGGAGTAATTTCAAATTTTTGGGGTATGTTAATTCTATGTATGACTCTCTAGCTCAAAATCTAATCACACATGGTAGGGAATTTTTTAAGTGCCACGAGGGGTTCCATGAGCCTGTCGCAAACTTATACACGGCGACGAGGAGTTGCATGAGCCTGCCGCAAACTTATACAAGGCGCCAGAGACCGTGGCATGAGCCTAAATTAGTGTTTTATGTCAATGGAGCAGCTAATGGTGGTGCGCACCCATAATATTTATTTTACTCAAAACACCTATTTTTACCATTTTTGTCAGATATAATAAAAAATACAACCAAATGGTCAAATAGGCATAAATTATTTACATTTTTGGGGAAAAATCCATCATTATGACATTATTTTTTTTTATGGGAAAAATACTATTTTTGGTCAAAATTCATATTTTACAGTATATGTCAGATATATAGGTCAATATGACCCCCCAAATATGACCCCCTGTATGGTGAATTTTGTTTTTGTTTGTGAAGTGTTTTATAATAATTGCCATTGCCATAGTAGAAAATAACAGCTGAAATCATTTGTGAAAGTGGCGTATTCAGGTCAGAATTGAAGATACCAAGTATAAATCTAACGTTAGGATTCCATAAATCTAAATGGCTGCAAACTGCAAGTATCACCATTTTCAAGATTATTTTCTCAATGTGCTTGAAAACTGCTGACGCTGCTTATTAATTGTAGGTCTACTAGTAGTGATTTGACACCACCATTCGACCTAGAATTGGTTGGAAAGTATTTAAGAAGATATTTCGACAGTCGATGTTAGATTCCTGATACAATTTTCAAAATATGTGGGCCATCTAATGTAACGTTTATAGGCCTATGAACTATGTGTATGAACTTTCTACAGACTTGTAGGCCTATCTGGATAAGTAGGCTACTGTGCAAACACTAACAGCTAACGCCGGGTTCTCCCGCACAGGATACACTATCGGTATTCGTTTGCGTTTACAAAATATGACATATAGGCCTATGCTTCATGTGTAGTAAACCAAATGTAAATTAAAATATTTAGGAGAGCAACTATAGAATGCAAGGTCACTGTTTTAATAGTACTAAAAGTTTCTTAATTTTATGACCCACATGTACCTTTGCGAAAGCCGTGTTTTGTAGGTCAGTTTAAGAGCATTGTGCTTGTATAGGTTCATGAGTCATTTTGTGGTGGTAAATAACCTGTTCAAATATTTTGTATGTGCAAGAAGTCAGTGAAATAGGTCGATAATTACTGGGATCTCCAGTTTTATTTCACCTTTCTTAATATTAGTTTGCATTAATGGAGTAAAAGTTAGAATTTTCACCAATTCCTGAATTTAAGACAAAATGTTCGGTAAGATTCCTATTACCGGTACTTTAGTAGACATATTTTTAGCAAGCTATTGACAAGATATCTACTGTATCAAACAATGCTTGTAGTATTGTTCTTTCAAGATTACATACATTACATACACTAATGTATACAAACCTGGATACAACTGACCTAGTATATTTTTTGACCAGGCCCTGTGATGTCACTCTCCTATTACTTGACCATAATAGCGCCAACCTACAAGTTGCATACATGATAAATCCATCATTCCTAAACTTGCTTAGCAACTGACCAGTTGGAATTAATTTAGCTCAGAGTTTATTTGATTTCTGTATCTTTACCTAGAGTTTTTCTGTAAGTTTTTAAAGCAAAATAGTCACCGATAGTTCTGTAGGAAAATCTGCATAATTTTGTTCACAGTAAAATATTGTTAGTTTTCGTTAGGCATTTCGGAATTAAGATCGGGCGGGCGTATTCTGTCATAGTTTAGGCCCGTTGCCTAGCTTGACTTATTGAGCAGTAGCCTACATGTAGCTTTATCGAGCCTAGCCTTTAGAGGTTCAGAGTTTGAGAGTTGTTTACGCAGTAGTCTAACCCTATCGAGCCTAGCCTTTTAGAGGTTCAGTGTATGAGAGTTGAGTTCTTAGTCCAACACTTCAAATTGCGACTTACTCGTTTATTCTATACAGATTCTTTGTTTTTATGAATTTATTAACAACAATTTTCTCTTAATCTTTCAGAAACAAATTGCTCCGACAGTCTAAACCAGAATGAGAAATCTTACGACCATAATACACATTTGTGCTGCAATGGTCGTGTAGTTAGCCACCAAGGCTGGATATATGCTTGCTGTAAGTTGAAATTGAAATTGTTTTAATAATTTTAGAGTTGATAAACTATATTTTGCGTGATTGTTGTATCTAGAGGTTCTGCACTGGTAGCCATTTTAGTGGTCATATTTGAATTGTGTCACATGATGTCAATATGTTGATCAACAAGCGAATCGTCAATCAGCAATATTAGTAATTGCTAATTATTCATAAATCCAAGTGTATTTTATATTATAATACTGATAAATTTGAAGAAATGGCATCACGTGCCGAACCTCATAGATAGTCTCACATACAGTAGGCCACTTAGTTATTATTATCATTGTTGAGGGGAATTTTTATACAATATGACAGGCCTACTACTGTTATATCAGCGGTGTACAGCAGGGCCAGTCCCCAACCACAACCCTCCCCCCCTCCTCCCCTTCCAGTTACATGTATACATGTGCCATCCCACCCACAAAAATCATGTTGCAAATAATTTTTATATTATTAAGACATACAGGTACTTTACAGCAGACCTTCATTTATAAGGAGCTCGCTCGTGCTCCACGACACAATTGCTCTCCTAAAAATAATTGGGGTTTTGTTATTTTTTCTGGAGGTAAAACTGATGTTACTATTATACAAATAATGAATGGTTTTGAGGTCGATGGTTAAAACTATTTCATGAGTTGAAAGATTGAATGTTCTATTCAACAAGGCGGAGCCGAGTTGACTAGAACATTCAGTCTTTCAACAGGGTGTTTGGGGTGTGCGTGAGGGGTAGTACCATATTGTAGTAGTTAACCGCAATCCACTTGATTTATAATTAGCATATCTGGCACTATG
The DNA here is from genome assembly GCA_027575025.1 of Scotoplanes globosa. Lineage (NCBI taxonomy): Eukaryota > Metazoa > Echinodermata > Holothuroidea > Elasipodida > Elpidiidae > Scotoplanes > Scotoplanes globosa. The sequence goes on along the minus strand of JAODAI010457739.1, from coordinate 11,522 downwards.
TAACCTCGGTGTTTAAGTGCCGTTGGGAAATTATCTCTCTTGTCAGATGGATTGCCAAATGGTCCTCCACAATCACTCAACTATCACCAGTGAGTCCTAGTAGCTGTATTTATGGCACTGGCCACACCCCGGTAACTATGTCGGTTCATAGGCTAAACCTGGTGAGGGGCGTATGGAGACATTTTGTGAAATTCCGTCGCACAGAAAAACGTCTAATATGCTCCTACTTTGAGGAAAAACGCAATTTCTTTAGATTTTTTGTGGTGGATCGTAATTATTATTTGCAACCATTATAAAAATATGTTAAGTTTATAGTTCTGATACTGTTTTGATTTTTAGAGGGGTAGGACCAATTCTGGATTTGGCCCTGCGTTGAAAAGGGCCAGGAAACCTTCATTCAATCAAAATTCATGGGGCGAACTGGGAAATACATGAGGGCGAAACGACCGAATTGATGGGGCGAACTGAGAGGTACATGGGGACGAAACGACCAAATTCATGGGCGAACTGAGAGGTACATGGGGACGAAATGACCAAATTCATGGGGCGAACTGAGAGGTACATGGGGACGAAATGACCGAATTCATGGGCGAACTGAGAGGTACATGGGGACGAAATGACCGAATTGATGGGACATCCCGGGTTAACAGAAATGATTAGGTCTACGGAAATTTTAGGTCTACAGAAATTCGTAGACGACACGGTTAAGAACCAGATTCTGTAAGATTCAACCAGTGGGTGATTCATCACCGATCAGTATTCCATCCCATTTTTGGGGAGGGTAGCTGTAGGCCTATCATACAAACTGTCAAAAATCATTTCCCCCAAAAAATGCTCCGGTTGAAAAATACAGCCCTTTTTTTATTTGGACACATGGGGATCTTTTGTTTCCCCAAAAACATAAACGGCGGGAGGGCCCAAAACTTGGGAGGGCTCCAAACATGGTCCAAAATGCAAAAAGTTGCGTTTTGAAGCATCATCTATATGTGGTGCCCTTAATTAGCCTAAAAAATAATAACGTTCTTCGGAACAACTCCACCCATATATTCATATACCATAAGATCATGGAGGCTTTTTGAAGGCGCACCAAGATATTCAGAGGGCAAAGTCCAGATTTCGACTTTAGCACTTATTAGGCCCTTCAGACCCATATAAAAAGGGTTGTATTTTTCAACCGCAGCATTTTTTTTTGTCAGTTTGTATGATATATCTACCAACCCCCAAAAATTGGATGGAATACTGATCGGTGATGAATCACCCCTATTATATATTGGTTGATAGTTACAGAATCTGGATCTTTAACCGGAACTCCGGCATACGTTTGCGAAATGCCCGATTTTGTTGCATTTCCGGCATGGTTTGTCTATTGCGGGACATCTCGGATCATTGGCAAGGTGTCTTGCGGAATTACATCGGTAACATTGTGTACCGAACTGGTTGACTGGTATTTGATCCGTACCGCGCTGAACATCTGATCTCCCCTTTTTAATTTGGAAGACGCACCATGGAAATTGGGCGCCCTTTGATGTGAAATACTGTTCAGTGAATTACCGGAAGTGGCACCTCTGTTGTACCATCTACTGTCTCAAGTATTCAAATCTCTCTGGACATCCTCTACTCCGTTTGCAATTTCAACGGCTTTTTGTAATTTCAGATCTCGTTCAGTTAGTAATAGTAATCTGTCTCTTATCTGCTTAGAATTTGTATGCTCAATTAATTGATCCCGTACCATCTTGTCATACTTATCTCCAAAGTCACACGTTGAACCAAGTTCTCATAGCCTAGACAGGAAAGAATCAATAGCCTCACCCTCTACCTGATATCTTTGTCTGAATTTATGTCACTCCACAATTGCATTTATCTTGTGGGCAAACCTCTCTCCTCAAGTACTTAGCAGCTTGGTCACAAACTGTATTTTTAACCTCGGGATTATCATACTTTCTCGGCAATGTATTGTAAACGCGTTGACCTTCCAACCTCAGGCAATCTTAACAGAATAGCCTTCTTCCGAAGAGCTGAAAACTGCTCCCCACCAATAGCAATAATGTACATGTAGGTCTCGAATGCTGGCAACCAGTTTCCAATGTACAGTTGGCTCTCCTGGAAACTGCAAATACGACGGTGGTTGTGATAAATTGCACGCTGCCATTATTCCTCGTCGCCATATAATATCTTGTAGTAAAGATTATATATAATTGTAATTAGTAGAATTAATATGCAGGACTCTGCATTGTACAGTTTATACGGCTGTACTCTACAACTGTGTTTCATTAACTGCCACTCCTCTTTCTCAGCTGAACGCTCGATGACTAAATTCTATAATCCTAACAAGCTACTAAAACAAAGGAACGGAAATGGTTTATGCAAATAAACACCTGTAGCTAAGAATGCAATTCTAATGAATATTAATTATATCCAAGATATAACCGCATGTGTACTGTATGTGATGTGTGTTTGCGCGTGTGTAGGTGTGTGCGTGCGTGACGCCTGCTTGTAAGTGCTCTCCATGCCAAAGTAATCGTCAGATCAACTTCCTGTTCAGTACATGGGTTGACCATGTTGGGTCCCCAGACCTTATTATTATTCGTCAAGATTCAAGGTCATGTGTGGTCTTTAGGGGCCCAAAACGGATTTTCTTTAAGGAGCAATAAATCAACTTTATAATTTTTGACAATTCATGTCTGTAGTAGACAGAAACAATATTATATAACCACGACTTGTTCCCATGGGATTTAAAAGTTTCGCAGACGTTTTTTTCAGCTCTGCGTCGCAAACAGAACATTTTCCGTGCATGATGTCAATTATTTTTTTGTTCCTCTGTCATATGTATCGGGTGACATTTGACCTTGAATTTTGTTTGACCTTACAGAGAGTTATTGTTGTGACCTTGGCGTTCAGCTCGTTGAGATGAACAAAGAAATCAATCTTCTCCAATGTTTGAAACTTCGGCTATCTGCATTTTTCTCTCGCCCTGTTCCCATGGGATTTAATAGCTCTACACTGTGTGAACATTTTTTTTTGTTAAGATATATTTTTGGTTCTCTAGAATGAAGAACATGTATACTCTCAGAATATTACTACCAATACTGGATCAAAATTGTCTTTGATCTTGAATATTTCAAATATGTTAAGAAAATGCTCCGAAAATACCATGTGGGACTAAATGTGTTAAAAGTGTTTTTAGCTCTGCGTCGCAAACGGAACATTTTCCGCATATGGTGTCAATTAATATTTTGTTCCTCTATGACAGATGTATCGGTGACATTTGACCTTGACCTTGAATTTTGGTTGACCTTTCAGGGAGTTCTTGTTGTGACCTTTGGATTCAGGTCGTCGAGACAAATAAAAAAGATAATCACGTCGACCTTCTCCGATGTTCGTAACTCTGGCTATCATCGTTTTTATCTAACCGCGCCCAAATTCAGTATGGTGTCCATCATTCATGTGGCGAGGAATCACAGTCTCAGCCTTTGGGCTCATTCTTGTTCATTTGTTCGATCCATCCCTCTTTTCTTCTCCTCTCTTCTAAATTCAGACTGATGAGCGCTGCTGGCTGCATAGTCCGGCCCCGCTATTTTGTTAACTTATATCACATTTTCTCGGCCAGAAGGTCCTTCAAGGCGACAGGGCGTCTTTGAAGTTTGGATTTGTAATTCATTTAGCTTTGATGTGATAGACAGTCCAGGCTAGATGGGGCTCCTTAGTCTTGGTCGGCAGACCATCTGGGAGAAGGAAAACTCTGATGTGACACCGCACACAGCGTCTGGGCAACGCTGTGTGGCTATGTGTCTCGGTGGATGGGGCTTGTTAGCCTTGAGTAGTGACACATCTAGGAGAAGGAAAACACTGATATAAACTGCACATACCTCAGCCAGGGCAGCACTATTGTGGCTATATGTTCCACACTTTTATGATGATATTAACTGACGATTGCGATTTGTCTACCGCGTCAGGGGTGCCGGACCCACCGTTCGTTCGGCAGCGGCGAGAAATTATCGAAATCCTGGGTGGTCGATCCATCGGCATCTGCCTCGATGTTTTAAGTCCGGCTAGGTACAGTAGTCTCAATGTAGGTACTCTGGAAGGGAAGAGTTCAGAAGTGGTGGAGATGATGGTTAGACCGAGGTAGGACATTCTTTGTGTACATGAGACAAAGTGGAAGGGGGATAGAGCGAGGATGTTACTAGGCGGGTTCAAATTGTTTCATGCAGGGGGGATGGGAAGAGTAATGGAGTGGGTATTATAGTTTCAGCAGGGAAGGGTAAGGAAGTGGTGAGGGTGGAAAGGTGGGGAGGGATAATTATTTTGATGTGAGTTATGCTTAGAAATTAACTAGTGGATATTATGTCTGTATCTGGTCCCCAAACAGGGAGAGTGGAAGCCGATAAGATTGCCTTTAGAGAAGCGCTGGAGAGGATGACGGGTCAGGTTGAGGAGAGTCCCATGTTGTGCATAGCGGGGGACTTTAACGCCCATATTCCAGTCAGAGGGGTTGCTGAAGAGGAATGTGTAGGGTATTTTGGATGGGGTACTTTTATTAAGTTTTCCAAGTTCTTTCGCCCATTTTGAGGACTCTAGTACGCAAAAAATTGAATAGCCAATAATTCCAAGTTGTAGCATTTTGTTAATACCCTATGGGGGACCTTTGATTACTCCAGAAATTGGGTGATAAGGCCAAATCATTATGGTGTTATTTAAATTTCAAAATTATATTTTGCAACATTTTCCCGAAAATTGACCTTCACCCAAGGTCAAAAACGTCTGCCTGTGATTTTGAACTTTTATCTTTCAATATGTTTTAAATATGTATTTTAGTCATAACATATCAAAAAAAAAATTGGGGTTATTGACTGTAAAGTTATAATGCAGCCTTCAGAAGTTAGAGAGTTGTTTCACACACAAAATATTTTCCCCATATGTATATCATTGCGCTGATACTAATTTTGGTTGCAACTACATAACTTCGCAGGGCTGTACTTTTCCTTCACATGCAGTAACATTACTTATTTTTGCGGTATGCTATGACAACAAGATATATTTAAAGCATATTTAATCGTCGAGTTCCAAATCAGCTGGTGACATGCTTATTTTTTACCCGAGACCAAGGTAATGTTTGGGAAAAATGTCACAAAACTAAATTTTGAAATGGAAATGGCATCTTATCAATAGGCCTATAGTCTATTAACTTCAATTATAGGAATAATCAAAGATCCACATAGGGTGACAAAAATATTATAATTTGGGATTGTTCGCTATTTTATTTTGTGTGTTCTTGAGACCCCCAAATGACCAAAAAAATGAAAATTATTAAAAACTTTTAGATGAGAATATCTCAACAATTAACATACATATCCACAGTTGGATGCCATTGCAATATATGTCCAAAAGTAGGTATATGTAAATATTTGCAGGCATCTGTAATGTTAAGTTGAAAAGTCATAAGGTCTCAAACATGGCACCAAGTGGTATTGGTCGACCCAGTCAAACCGAAACTTGGACAGGCACCATATTCATGACTATCCACCACAAAAGCAGAGTAAAGTCGATTTAGGAGAAAGTTGGTTCTTTGTATCTTTGGATTCTCCATTTCAAGATCTTTAAAATGAAATATAATTTGTGCAGGTTGAGGTTAAAGAAACAGTGTCTGTCACATCAATCACAAGATGATGGAATATTGTATAACTGAGAAATGTGTATCTTGAATGTTGGTTCCAACTTCAACAAACAATGACAATGTTAGTCAATCAGTAACCATAATGAGTGGTTTACATACAATAATGTTGTGATAACCTTAGCTAAATCAATATTGTAATAACCATTGTCATCACTGGTATATTTATTTTAAGTAGTACAAAACAAAATGTTACAATTTGGAATTATTGGCTATTCAATTTTTTGCGTACCCGAATCCTCAAAATGACCGAAACAAGTTAAAAACTTAATAAAAGTGATTTTAGGATAACAATATCATAAAAAATAACATACAGGTCTACTAACAATTTGATGCCATATTTGTAATCTATGGCCAAAAGTATGTATAGGAACGGGTTTCAAATATCTGTGATGTTTCGTTTATAAAAATATAAGCTCCCAAACACGACACCTTGCTTGTTCTTTCACATTTCAGTTTACACAGCACACTCATTAAATTGCTTGAATGGACACGGCCTTTCAAGTACGTGTGTAATTGGTATTTTATTGACATAACTTAATAGTTATATTGTCAACAGTACAATGGGTCAAGTCAATAAAAAATATTCTTTGCCACAATTTTAATAGCAGCTGGGTTATCGTTCCTAATTTCCGAACGACTAAACTTTGTAACTCACAAACATTTATTTACGAATGATTTAAAAGTTTGTAACATGCGAATGTGGGTATTATTTTGTTTCCGCCATTTAGGGAATATAATGCAGTTTCTGACTGTTTACTCCGCCCAGTCTTCTCCAATTTTGACAGCCAAAGTTAAGAACAAATTCTTCTTTTGTAGCTTTGTGACATAGTACTTAGAAATCTTCGTAAAGTAAAGGGCCGTTTCAAAAATATTTTGCAAAAAAAGTCCACTCATTAATATATGAGGTATCATCGTCAAAAGCAATAGGCTTCCTACCAAATCTGCAGAGCACCACTGTACCAAATATCAAATCATTCCGCCTTACGGTTATTGGGATATTGTGTTCACGAGCCATTTCTTGACATTTTCGCAATAACCCCTGCCCACTCATTAATATACGGGGTAACTTCGTCAAAATCAATATGCTTCCTAACTGACCCGCAGGTTATCCGTGTACAAAATATCAATCCAACGTACGGTTATTGAGATATCGTGTTTACGACTTATTTCCTGAGATTTTGGCAATATGCCACACCCACTAATTAATATGCATGGTATCACCGCCGAAAACAGATGGGTTTATTCTGTGGGCCATAGGGTATCATTTTTCTCAAATTTATAAAAAAATTGCGCGGGCTTCGCCTGTACATTGTAAAATAGCCTAGCCTCTAGCCTATCAATATTTTACGAATAAAGCCCCAACCACTCATTAATATGCGAGGTATCATGGTCAAAACAACTCCACTGGTTACTTATTCGCGAGAGAATATTATTCAAAATTAATCTTTTAACTTGGAAAGCCTTGCACGAAATGTCACCCATCTATATATCCGATCTCATTGTACCCTATGTACCAACCCGTAGACTTAGATCGTCTGATAAAACTTACCTTGTTGTCCCCAGGTCTTGTTCCAGTTATGGTGATCGGTCGTTTGCCGTAGCAGCGGCCACTAACTGGAACAAACTCCCTCAAAATATTCGTGATTGCACCAATCTTTGCTCCTTTAAGTCTCTTTTAAAGTCACATTTATTCATGATTTCTTACCACTAAGTCGTTTTGTTTTGTCTGTACTGCGCCTCGGAATAGTCTTCTAGATTGGCGGCGCATTATACATGCTGTATTATTATTATTATTATTATTATATTTTGTATGTTGATGATCACGCATAAAGTTAAATAAATCGAAACGAAAGGAAACGAATGATAGTATGCAGTCAGAATACATCATGTGGTGGATTGTGTATAATGATAAGCATTACTAATATAAGTAAACGTCCCAATAAATCAAATCAAAGTTCGCCTAAACTGATCACTGGGGTGTCTCCCAAGTTAAGGAAAAAGCATCATAATTTGTATTTTTCACAACCACAGCATGTTCCATGCCTTTAAGATAAGAAACAAATCTCATATATGGTGTCGAAAGCTACTGAATAGCTTAAAAAATAATATGAAATAAAAGCGTGATTTGATATATTAAAACATAACTATTTAAATAATCAGTTGATATAAGATGTTCCTTTTATTGACTCAACAATAATATTATATAGGCCTACTTGAACTATACTCCACCAAACTCAACATAATGGTCGTCTAAACCACTGGCGGCGATTCGGAACCCATTTAACATACAGTAGGAAAGCCCACTTTTTAGTAAGTCACTTGCATTTTTAATATCAAATAATTATCATTATCTCTTCAAGTTCAAGAATTCCTCAACTTAGGAAAATTCCGAGGACGGTGCCATTAGGTAACAAATTATATCAAAATTGATTACGGCCATGGGATACAAGGATGTCCACACATAACAACGGTCATGAAGTCATGTTTATGTATATATCACGATGATCATTCACAAAACAATATTTCCAGTATATAATTTGTTATGTCCCTTTGCCCTTTTCATTGACAATGACCGTATCCCAAACTCCACACACCACACAAATTCAGATGCAATCAATTTATTAACCTATAATTATACTGTTTATAAATAATATAAATAAGAAATTGCGTTTTCCGCAAAATATGATAAACAAGAATGACTTAATGAGACCAAAGGCTCAGACTGTTATTCCTCGATAATAGTAATAATATACCGGCATGTGAGGCACTTTATTTTACGACGATAATTAAGCGACCACGAAAGTGGAATAAATGCTTTATGCTGCGGTCATTGTGACTGAATGAATACACGAATGAGAGAAATAAATAGTTTCATGACGGCACATCAGCAACAAAGCTACATAAGTGGCTTGGGTTAATTAGTAATATATTGGATGATACAAAATTGACGATACAAACAAATAAAAGGAATGCCCATTCGGATTAACACCCTCGTTACGATAAGATGGTCAAACTAGGAGGATAACTAGACAGGCTGTCCTGCTCCGGGACGGCGCTATTTTACGTCCTCACCCGATGGATGATTTTCTCGGAAGACTCATCTTGAAAGATGTTTGGGAATGAATCTATTTTTATAATATCGGTTTAGTGTACTTTGAAATGTGGGACAGTCGAAGAGAATGTGTTTCACTGTAAGTTGCTTTCCACAAGGAAAGCATATTATAGAGGTAGTACTTCTCTGAGAAATAATCTGTGAGTGATGTGCGTATAACCTATTCTTAGGAGGGAGATGATTATCTCTTCCCGTCTGATAAGCCTGCAGTTAGTGTTTATTTGACAAATCTTTAGGGTTATATCGTGAAGTTTATTTAGGGTTGCCAAGTTCCATTCTTCTTGCCAATGTTGTGTGAAGTGCTGTTTGACAGTCACCGATCGGCATTGGACATGAGGTTTGTCTAAGTTCTAGTGCGGCTTTTGCGGCAGCATCGGCCTTCTCATTGCATGGGAAGATAATAATGACTTTGTTTTGATTGTCTACACTTTTGCAATTATTCAAGAAGTAATTGTAAAATGGGAATGTCCCATATATCATTTTTAACAGCCATGATACTCGATTTGGAATCGGAATAAATGAGAAACAATCGTTCATTAGAAAATTCAATGTAATTCAGAGCTATCTATTCAGATGATCCATCTAGTAATCTGGATGCCAATGTGAGCCGCTTGTTCTCCTGCTTTGGATCTGTCTGTGTAAATATGTTCAAAGTGTCTAAGATGTCGTTTTGGCTGATGAAATAGGTTGGTGTACATCTGACGATTGGTCTCCGATTTTTTACAAATGGCAAACTCGAGAAACACAACCATCTCGATGTTATAAATGTGTTTGCTTGCATGTTTAATTGATTTGAGTAGCTGGAACGTTTGCACAGAGAAATGCTGGATCGCTGTAAGTGTTTTCTGATATATATATATATAAGCTACAACATTATGGATCATTAATAATGTGGTATGATGTATTTTGAGGACCACGGAGAGCCCTTAGTGCATGCATGAAAACATGTTCCGATCTCCTAAATTTGAAAGGAATTAATGAATGAATTTCACTTCTTGTTGATGTTGACACTCCATAATACTAGAGAACAGGATGTCAGATTTAATAAAAGGACATATAACGGCATCATTCAGCATACTGAAGTCCAGACCGTTTTGCTATTTTCACGCTAAAATAGGCTCTTTTTGAAAAAATGACCTTTTGACCTAGATGGACGGGGTCATCCAAAACTATTTTATACTAGCTTCAAATAAAAAAAAATGGAATCAGTTGAACTGTGAATCACAAGCCATAGCCATACTGCAGGTTTGACCTTACGTTACCTAGTAACCTATATAAAAAGGTGAGTAACTTGTGTTACGAACATCGGAGAAGGTCGACGAAATGGAAATTATCGTTCGTCTCGACGAGCTGAATCACAAGAACACAAAACGTATTTCAACGTCACTATCAACGTCAAGGTCATCCGACAAATTTGATATAGACGATAAAAAACTCACCCAACACCAACCACGCCCAGCAAATGTATATATAGTTTGCGAGTTATTGCTCAAAAAAGGGAATCAGGAGTAGACTGTAGCGTAGTGATTAGCGCCACGCTCTTATACTGCGATCGGGGTTCGATCCCCGGTTCGTTGTGCAGATGGGATGGCTATATATACAGGTATAAGTTTTATTCCGGGCACTGCGGTTTTTCTCCTCTTACCCCCTTGTATATCCCCTTGTCCGTTATGATTGTGTCACAGGGCCCTCGGTAAGATTAACCAATGGCTAACGTAGTTACCCTGCCAAGAACTTGTTGAAATAAAAAAAAATTGGTGTCTCAAGGACCACACATGATATTGAATCAAGTTGTGATTATATAATATTATTGTCTTTTCCCACAGACCCAACATGCCCACAAAGTATATGGCAGTGGGACCAACCAGTGTAGGGTTATTATTCCGCAAATCAATCAGTTTCGGGTCTCTAGAGATGGCAAATGATCTTGAATCAAGTTGAGGTATATACTATTCGGTTTGTTTCCCACCGACCTAACCTATCCCCCCAAAATAAGGCAGTGGGATCATCCAACGGGGAGTTATTGTTCCTCAAATCAATCAGTTTCGGGTCTCTAGAGACCACAAATGATCTTGAATCAAGTTGAGGTTATATAATATTATTTTTGCTCCCTACATAATACTAATAATAATGCATTCGATTTGTTAAGCGCCTTACAATGTAAGAAAAACTCAAGGCGCTGTACAATAAAAATACATAACATAAACAAACATACAGGTAGCTACAAACAATTACATATATAAAAATATATACAACTAAGCATATGGGTTTTTAAATTATTTTTGAAGGTATTCATATTTGTCATTGTGCGCAATTAGGAGGACATGCTGTTCCACACTTTTGGGGATGCAACCAAAAATGCCCGTTCACCATAGAACTTAGTTCGGCTAGATATCGGTGTATATATAAGAACTTGGGCAGCAGATGTTCACGCTTCCCGCATCTGTTGATAAGTCGAGACGCTGTATTCTGTACTCTTTGTAGTTTTTATATTTAATAGTCATTGCACGAATCAAGACGCGATGTCACAAATGCAGGAACCAGGCGGACCATTGATGTCGTATCAATATATCGTCGTAGTTTTCCGATGCGATATACGGCAAACAAGGCAGCCCATACAATACTTGTGACATGGTCCTTCAGGTCAAATGCAGAATCGAACAAGAATTAGATCCTGAGGGCTCTATATGATTCCTTGCCATTTTTTTTTAGAAAGCCAAGCATTCTACTCATCTT
>JAODAI010457628.1:0-14859 GCA_027575025.1 Scotoplanes globosa | reverse complement strand
CAATCTGCATATAAACGTGGCCACAGTATCGAAACTGCCCTTACTCGTATCAATAATGATATTATGACTTCAGTTGAGGTGTGACTTTTGGTCCTATGCAGGAAAAGCGCTATATAAATCATCATTATTATATAAATCATCATTATTATTATAAAGCGCTTTACGCTGTAAACAAACTCAAAGCGCTGACATTCACATCATTACCCGGGTCATCAATAATACTCATCTATCTACACATAGATAACAACGGCCGCGGATTAAACAGCGCCTGTTTGGTATTTCATATCGCGCATGTGCACCCAATTAAATACTTGGGTGAAAAGAAGCAATCGAGATAAAATGCCTCGTTCAAGGATACATTTGTCCTAACCATTAGGCAATCTCGTCATCTCTAAGGATATATTCTATACAATGCGTTGGCGATGTTTAATGTTTTATAATGAACACTGTATAAACATCTTGATCCGAAATATTAATGTTATCTGTATTTTGGGGTAAAAATTCAGCCCGGTTGGCTAAAAAATGACCTGTAGTTGACCGGAATATGTGGATAATACAATTTTTGTGAATTGGAAGACCACCTAAAGTGTGAAGTTGTAATTAAAAAATTGCTCCTTCCACTTCGGTGGTAGCTAGCGTCGCAAAATTAATGAAGCCTTTTATGCCGATTAATATAATTAACATGACCAACATTTGGGTTGTAATATAAAATATAAACAATATTTAACCTGGGGGTGACATTCAACTATATGGATGGAGATCCATCCGTATGTACGCCGTTGTGTACTTTATTCATAATCGGCGGGAGTCCTACAATATGCACATTACACTGTACGTTACTGAACTTTCAAAATCCTCAGTATTTCAAGATATGCGGATCTAATTAATATTAATGAACATGAACGAGACACTATTAAAGGTACGTGGAGTGTTATTAATGTTCTGGTGAAAGGTATAGTAAACGCCAATTGCTTAAAAAAATATTCAAAATAATTTTGTTATTACTAATCCAAAGTTATTTGTGATCATTTGATTATTTCATCAATAGTAGTTCTAAGCTTAATAACGCCATGTAACTATCACGTTCCCATACAATAGTACAGCGTAGTCTTCCAAATTATTTGAAATATTCTATATATTTCAGTCGCTGTACTGAATCCGATGTTGCTAATAAATTGGCCTCCTGTTTGCGTAATTTGCATATTGACAACTTTTTAGAAAAACGGAAATTGATTACCGGAAAACAAGGTTTAGGGTCAGGAATTTGTCAGATTATCGTTCCCTTTACATAATCGACATCGGTCTTCCATAATCCGCAGTCAAAATATAGGAAAATGTTCCAGAAAGTGAGTTTTAGCCGAGGGGCGGGGCGAGGTGGGTGTCACCCGTTTACAGCAATGTGATTGCTCTACAGCGTAATATTGCCATTGTTAGTAATACAATTTCGCCTCCTGGCTTGTCTTACGTCGATCACATGCAGGCGCGGATGCAAGGGGCGCCCGGGCGGGCTCCCCCTACTTTTTGACCACCAACATTTTTTGCATTGAAGAATTTTGTGAACAGACAGATCAATGGAATACACAAATCAGTAACATGCATGCCCCCCTTTCCATTATTTGTCATATAATTGTGAGACCAATCATCTGTAAAATATTTAGGCCATTGAATGGATATTTTGTCGTAAACATTCATGCTCACTAATTTTAAGGAAATCCACAGTCTGGAAATCCATATCCATGTGGGCCATAGGTATGTGGTCTATAATGAATATGTGTCCGGTATAACAATTAATATATAAAAATATGTATATTTTCAGTGAAACATTAAAGCATCATTTGTATCTATAGATGCCATGAAAACACATTATAAGCAGTTAGTTTAAACAAATCTGGGGGACGGTCCCCAAACCCACCGTCGGTGCTTCGCGCGACCCCCTTTTTTAAAATCATGGATGCGCCCCAGACATGCCCATTGCTAAAATTAACTTAAATATTATTGTCACGTATAATTATTTAAATAATAAACTACCAATATGTTGTATGAAAACCTCATATGCCCTTCAAATATACATCACAATCTCGTATCCATTTTAGTGATATTACTATCCAGCCCTTTCAAAGAAAGAATATTGTCAGCGACACGTATATACTATAGGTCTTAGCCCAACCAAAGTTTTAGATAACCTTAGCCATCTTTTATCATAAGCGTAAGTATTACGCGGTACACGGCGTGTCTTCACAGTGGTGTCAAATTATTTACCTGGAAAGAGTCGGCGTGTTTTCAAAATAATAGAAAATCTAATTGTGGTAACGTTACCTATCGCGTTCCACAATTAAGGATCTAACTTAATTTGGTCCAGTTCTCTTTATTGTGTAGTACGAATAACGTCGATAGATCTAGTTCCACCCTATCCATAACTTTATGTATCAATGATTGTTGGTAGAAGGGGAGACCTCGGTGAGATGGAAGGACTGTGTTGAGAGGGATTTTAAGAGAGCATGTAGGGATGGAGATTGGAGGGTCGTGGGTATGTATAGAGGGAGATGGAGGGCTTTGACCAACGATATGGCTGTCAGTTAACATTTTCTTCCTCACGCCTTGTTAGGGATTCATATGAGAGAGAGATAGTCGTGTATGTGTATCTTCTGGAAGTAATACGAGGGAGATCCTATAGACGTTGTTGAAAGCGAACTCATTATTATATTCTTGTTGGCTCAATAATTTCAAAGTAAAAATCCAAGTCAAGAAGTGAGCTAACAGTGATGTCATTATGATATAATAAGTAACTGGCATCGTAATATCACATAATGTTATGCGACATGTACATCACAGTTATATTATTATGACATCACAAGCATATCGTCATGTGACGTCATCGTGTTCCATCACTGTGACATCAAGGTGCGGTTACAGATTGACATCATGGTGACCTCACATATTTAAACACGGGTGATGTCATCGTGGTGCTCAAGTGATATAACTATGATCTTTTCGTGATATCACACTCTCAATGGGATGCTTTATCTGAAATTAGAAAAGACTTGTTCTGTTATTTTAAACCTTCATCACGGTTGATGGTGAAGTCATCCCCATATCACCATTTTCAAAATGTGTGCAATATTTTATTAAAATTTACCTGGAAGTATCAAATCGATTTTATTATGTAACGAAATTGAAATGTACGTGTAAACTGAAACATTACTTTCCTAAATGTATTTTACTTACTATTCATAACTCCTTAATTATACTTTTAAATATTCCTATTGTAAAATATTTTTGGAGGATGTGTCTACTTATATACTTTGCATAGACTATTACATTGATTTTACAATAACGGGACGGTTATTTGTACGTGATTCTCATTTTGAGACCATGCATACCATAACCTCTTTTACCTTAATGTTCTTGTATATTTATTTTTGATATTAATACATATCAGGGTGCCATTTATATTTTAAGTGATCATCATAAGACTACCTTCACCTCCCTTCGCTATATGTTGGAATGCCACTCTCATTCTGTTAGAAACCGTGCCCATTTTGATATTCCTCATTCCGGTCATTGCAATCTAACATCAACACAACATGTCATTCATTTTACGAGAACCAAACTATGAAAGGTCTCAATGATAACATCATTAAATACATTGCACGCGCCCCCCTATTTTTTCATTGTTTGGCATAGACGTTACACTATTCACCGATAATTCCATTACATAAATGTGTAATAAATGTGTAAAAATCCTGGATCCGCCACTGCCTTGCACAATAAATGGTTATGGAAATGAAAATAAACGTTTTATAATTTCATGCTACGAGTAGTGTAGTATACTTTTTATTTAAATCGACGTTTTTTAAAGTATCTTTTGGGGTCTTCCTGTCCTTTGTAAGAGCGATTTCTGGTTCGACAAGGTGATCGATCTTACACCCTTTTCCGAAACCTCCATTTTACCTGACACGGATATCTTCAGGCTTCTTTGTTATAAATTAACTTACTGGATAATGAATGTATGGCCACATCAATTATCACATGATGATGACCGACGAATAGGAAGCAGTAACCCTTAAATGTTCCCTCCTTTTGATGACTTCCTTTGGACGTATTGAGGTTAATTGTTGCTGAAATAGTGCTGTGTGACAATTTGTTCCAATCTTTGCATATAATAAGAGTTTCGCCTGACTTCAAGATGCGGCCTTGAAGGAATAATTTTGGATGGATATTCATCCTGATTATCTTATACTAAATCGGATGAAGTCTGATGCTTCTATATCTATATATTCTATATAATCAGAATGTAGCATCCTATATCCATGGAAATTAAATCAAATCCCTCATGCCTTTTATAAAATCATGGAAACTGTTTCAGCTCTCCTTGTCGCTCTTCATAATTCGACTTCCTAGATGTGGTACTGCATTAATTAGCTTAGTAATTCGTCGGTGAATTCAGGTAAATTTATACAGACATATAAATGAGGTCTAGATGAGGTCTAATAAGGATTTTATATAATTCACAAATATGTCGGCATTGAGGTTAGTAAAATGCATTATGTATCATGCTATTGTTATTGATCAATGTGACAGCATGTGTGAATAAATTAACTTGTTGAATACTATTCATGAATTTATATAGGGCACATTTTCCATATATTATCTGCAAAGGTGCTGTACGGTGATTTATACAGTGAATATATTATCCCTTACCAAAGATGAAAGGAAACAACGTAAACAGCGGTTCTTGTTAAAAGAAGCCTTCGCGGATTTTATTGAGCGCCGGTTTTATAGAGAACTTCTTTCATAATGTATCCTTATTTATTAAAAATATATTTATTTTATTTATTTATTTTTCCATCATAGTGTATAACAGTTTTTTCACATTAATACAATACA
Organism: Scotoplanes globosa; assembly: GCA_027575025.1. Lineage (NCBI taxonomy): Eukaryota > Metazoa > Echinodermata > Holothuroidea > Elasipodida > Elpidiidae > Scotoplanes > Scotoplanes globosa. The sequence continues at coordinate 9,972 of JAODAI010457628.1, read as the reverse complement.
TTGAAAGTATAATAAAAACATAATTGTAATTATTGTAATGTGGTGAAGTGGAACCCAAAGGAGCCATATACTGTTTGGGTTTAGTAATTATTTGTGAAATCAATTCAATATGTACAAATAAACGTAAAATTACTCCTCTAAAGCGAGAAAATAAAATTCAACTTTCTTTTGAACATAAACAAAGAATTGGATAAACTAACAACATCATCCAATAAATTCCAGAAATGCACATCTTCAATTCTAAGTTGTGTACGTCTAAGGTAAGTACGAAAATAGAGTTGGATTAAATTATTTTAGTTGATGTATGGTCACTGTGGTTTGTGATATTGGTTTGAAAAAGTTTTTGAAATTATTCGGAAGTGCATTTTGTTGATGTTTATACAAAAATATTCCCAGCTGATAATACTGTACTAGTACAGATCAGGCAGTGTAAGCAACTTATAATGTTTAAATAGGGGTAGCGTAAATAAGAATATGTCTTGGAGAGTCAGAAATAATCCTTACCGATTTTTCCAAAGAACCTCAAAATGATTAAGGAAACAATGATGTGCGTTGCTCCATAAAAGTATTCAATAATTGAGATGTGGAAAGATAAGAGTATTATAGAGTAATTTTAACGTCTCATTTGGTAATACCATTCTGAGCCTATTTAAAATTCCAGTAATATTTGAAACTTTGTTGGATGTTTCCGTTATATAATATTTCGAAGAAAGCTTGTTGTCAATAGTGACTCCAAGAAAGGCATAGTTATGCTGCTAATAACATGACCATTAGTGGTAATATAATATAATGTTGAAGTACTGTTAATATTATCAAAGATCATGCATACATTTTTTTTGTTTACGTCCAAAGAACATCTTTGGATGTATTTACAATTTATCAGATGTATCTTATCTTAACTTTTTCTTGTAAAAGTGCACATTTCAACATTTTTTCAATGCTTTCTCAATATATGCTGAATAGTATGCATAATACAAATTGTCAGTAACAAAATAATGAATGATACTTGCGCAAAATACATTACAGGATTTTTTAAACGAAATTCGTAATATTTATCAGCGAAAAATATGTTGATTCTTCCTTTTATTACGCAAATATTGAGAAATTCAAATAAAGTTTCGTATTCTCATTAAAGACAAAGCATTTTCCATCTGCAGCCTCGTAATTTTCATATTGTTCGTCAAATATTGATATTTTTTCCGGATTCATCATGTTATGAAGAAAATATTGATAAAGCACTAAATATAATTTTGAAAGAGGCACTTTCACAAGAAAAAATAAGAAAAATACATAAAATACATCAGATAAGTTGATAATCCATCCAACTCTGTTAAATATAACTTATTGACTGCTAACCAATGTGACACTCTTTTAAATTCCGTCGAAGCTGAGTGCAGTGCAAACGGATGGTATAATAGATATAGGGCGATAGTTTGCAACATAATTTTTCTTGCCAGATTTTGAGATTGAAATGATTTTTGCTATTTTTAATTGTGTCGGGAAAACTCTCTTTTCCAACGATAGGTTGATGATGTGACTTATAGTTACCGCAATACTATAACAAACAAATGTTAATAAATTACTACTTATATTATCATAACCGACCGATTTACCAATCGATAAACTAGATATACAATTAAAAATGTCATTAGTGTCCGTTGGAAAAAACATGAATGTGTCGGTAACATTTATATCTTGATAGTCAGGTATATATTTATTAGATGGGTTGATCTTATTTAATTTCATAGCAATAGTACCAAAGTAGCCGTTAAATTCCTCAGAAATAATATGTGGATTACTGCTTTCATTATTATTACATACAAAATATGAATTATCATTGTTAGTGCTCTTTTTTCTTAAAATATTCCTAATACCTGTCCAGGTATTATTCGTGGTACTTGCATGATATTCAAATTAATTTGAATAATGAGTTTTCCAGTTTGCGTAACGAACAACCCATGCAAGTCTGTTCCTGTACCGTGTGTACGTATTATGATTGTAATGAGTGGGCAATCTAATATAACGTTTTAACAAACTATCTTTCTTTCTGATCGAGCGAGTAATATAATTCGAAATCCAATGAGATGTTCTTAGATTTATAACGCTCTTCTTATTTATCCTAATAAGGGGACAGTTCATAAATGTGTTGTAGAATTTATTGAACACAGGGTATTCTTAGTTGAATAAACATTAATTTAATCAATCCAACCAATGTGTCTTTTAAAATCGTTCATTATAGATAAAGAAGTGTCATGCTTATATAAATGGATTTCGACCGATTACTATTAATGTTGCTAAAAACTTTACTAGGCCTATTAATAGTAAATATTGGATAGCGATCGGAAATCTCAGTTTCGAAAATACCGGATTTGGTATTTGGCGTAAACACATTTTGTAAAATTAGTATGGAGTAAAATACCGAGTAACAAGTAACACTTGTAGGTTTATTAATATAGTTGTGTATAAGGAATGTAGTGAAATTATATCATTATATTAATTAACATTTGCTATGTCATTATTATTAATCAGATCAATATTTAAATCTTCTACAATATAAATATCTTTATTTCAGGATTCAGCATCTCTAATAAATCATTGATCTCATCGTTAAAATAATTAATATTACTACCAGGAGAGCGATATTTGACACCAATACTTATTGTTTGCAATGCAGGTGAAATACTTCAACAAAAAGGGATTCATGAGTTGCGGATGATATGTCATCTTTTTCATTGTAATCCAACACCACCCATCTACAAATTATTATCTTAGAATAAAATTGTAATACGTAATACAAAGAGATGTACTATCATGCTATCGGAACCAAGTTTCAGACACTGATATTGCTACAAATGGGTGGTTTCGGATTGACGATAGCCTACCTGAAATAATTTTCAGGTAGGCTTCTAGAATTAACACGTAAAATAGTAAAAAATATTTAAAATATATAATTCAATTTTGTATGATTGTGAGAAACAAATAAATATATTAAATAAAATGAAAAAACACAACCATAATAGCCAGAAATGACTATGTCTTAACTAGAACCAGCAATTAATGAATCACAAACTCATTAGATAATTAGCAAAATAGTCTGTAAATCCCAAATAGAGTAATTGTCAGTGGTTCATTGGTCCTATAATACATTGCTCAGGCTAACATGGACCCAGCGTTTCCGATTGGGTTACGTGAATGTTGTTTTCCTATACTGCATCCATATCAATAACATGGAACAAACAAAATATGTAATATTAAATGTATAATGTAACAATGATCCTATAATAAATATGTAAATATAATTAATATTAACTAACATATTTTCCATTCATTATAACAGCAACAATTCACCATCAATGCTGGGCCGTTTATCCGATGACAACCTCAACTGATTCCACATAGCATCAGCGCTTCACCAGTGCTACGGTTTATCAAATGACTACACCAAGTTATTCAACATAATAACAACGCTTTATGATACTATGGTTTATCAAATGACAACATCAAGTTCTTCGTCATAATATTAATAGCAATGCTTTTTGGTGCTATATGGTTTATTAAATGACAACACCACGTTATTCGTCATAATACCAAGGCTTTAACGATGGTATGATTTCTCAAATGACAACATCAAGTTAGTCGTCATAATAACAACGCTTTGCCAATACTATGGTTTCTCAAAGGACAACACCATGTTAGTCGATATAATAACAACGCGTTACCGATGCTGTGGTTTATCAAATGATAATATCAAGTTAGTTGTCATAATAACAACGCTTTACCAATACTACGGCTTCTCAAATGACAACACAAAGTTATTCGTTATAATAACAACGCTTTACCAATGTTACGGTTTCTCAAATGACCACAACAAGTTATTCGTTATAATAACACCGCTTTACCGATGCTATATGGTTTATGAAATGACATCTTCAAGTTATTCCTCATAATGACACACTTTACTGATATTAAGGTTTATCAAATGGCAACATCAACTTGTTCATTATAACAGTAATGCTTCACTAAAGCTGCGGTTTATCAAATGAAAACATCAAGGTATTCATCAGGAACGATTCATTGTTGAGTCGATTTATCCATTGACAACTTCAAATTATTCATCTTAGTAGCATATTAATGTTGCCACAGTTTATCCAATGATGACCTCAAATCATTGACCATACTAACAACGTTTAACATATGCAAATGTATGTTTATTTAACGACAGCCTCGAGATAACCATCACAACATAAATGCTTCACATATGCTACGGTTTGTACAATGACAACCTCACGTTATTCCTCATGTTAATGACGCTACACTGATGATACTACAGTTTATCAAATGATAACTTCACAGGGCTTCACAGATACTATACCTACACCAACTCCATTGTCCACATTATGAAAATATGACGTTTTGTCGTATAATCCATTATCTTAATCCTGAACTTCACGTATAACCCTGATATTTTTGACGACTTAATGGGCTATATATTGGCAGTATGACCAGGTGACGTTCATTATCCAAGCCGATCAATCCGAATCGACGTACCAGCCTCGGGAACATAACGCTAACGGTCATTTCATGGCATGTACCACTGATATATTTGACAACTTTGTCGAATAGCATTGGAACATTCATTATCGTGGAATCCATTATCCAAATCCTAGCTTCATGTAGGCTAACACTGATATCTTCGACAACTTTATCACCTATAGAATAGCAATGTAAAGTTCTTTCTCGTGGAATCTACTATCCTAATCCTAACTTTCACGTAACACTGATATCTTCGACAACTTCATTGCCCAAGGAATAGCTATGTACTATTCTTACTGGTGTACTCAATTATCCTAATCATGGTATAGCCTTATGTAACACGGATATCTTCGACGTCATATTCGCCTATTATACATAATAATATCAGTATTAAGTTCTTTTCTCGAATAATCCATTATCCTAATCCTAACTTCTTGTAATATAGAGATCCTCGACAACTTCACGGCCTATATAATTACAATGTAACGTTCTTTCTCGTGTAACCATTTACATAATCATAAATTGATACAACACGGATATCTTCATCAAGTACTTCATCGTATATATAATGGCAATGTGACGTTCTGCATCGTATAATCCATTATTGTAATCCTAACTCCATGGAATACTGGAACACTGATATCTTCGACAACTTCATCGTCTATCGACGACTAACAGCGTAACCTTCTTTCTCGTGGAACGTCCAGTACCAGGCTAACCTTTCACTGAATTTAAGATGGAGGTCTTCCATGATGTGACCAGCGTGGCAATGATTGACAGTTATTCATATAGCAGTTCAGTTGATCCATATTTTCCCAATGCGGTGATATACAAGGTTATATTGATCATAATATTGATGATTGGTGTGACTAGTAATATCAGTATCGTTGCCATGATAACTGCAGTATATAGGATAAGTAATGTGTCTGATGCTTTCATATGTATGTTGTGCATAGCCAATGTCTGTTTCCTCTCTATATTTGTGCCTATGGAGATATTGGAGGTGAACCTCTCCACTGCTGATCTGTTTTACTGTCGCTTATATCTTACTATAACAATATACTTTTGTGCAGTCTCTATCTTGTCACTCATTCTGCTGAGTTTTGAGCGATGTGCCGTCGTTGTTAGACCGTTGACGATCCGTGAATTCAGATTTAGGTTGACGATGATAAAAGTGCTATCGGTTTGTGGGATTGCTGCTCTTCTGTCTGCACCGTACTGGTTTTTGTATGAAAAAGACGAAGAACAGAACCAAAATGTCATCAATGAATCACTGCTAGACATTGTCATATATTCCACTACAATGACATTATATGTGATCCCACTGTTATTAATATCCGTATGTTATATATGCATATCTATAACCTTGCAGAGGCCGTCACGTGTTCTTAGCCAGTCAACTCGAAGTAGTGGAGGTGGAGCTAGGCAGGCTAGACGGAGTCGAGTGTCGTGGGTTGTGTGTGGTCTTGTGGTATCATTTGCTGTATCCTGGTTCCCATTCTATCTCTACCTCATGATATGGGCTACGGGTACAGCTGAAACGGTACCGATATTATATCGTTTCCTGGCGGATTGGCGAACCACAATATATTCTCTCAATACATGTGTTGATCCTCTATCGATATACCTGCTGGGATCGAGGTATCGACAGTCAATGATATTATTCCTGACAAGCGGAAAATGCAATATGATTCGACATAACCGGAGAAATACTTATATGAACAGTGTACGGGACAAGAGAGAATTAACAAGAGTAACGTCATCATCTAGTAGACGAGTTGTATATGATGAATCTGTAGCGGTTTAGTCGCCTTCGAGTCAGTTCGTATGACGGTTGTGCATGTTATGGTACAGTAGCTAGTTGTTTAGATTCAAGATTAACTTTGTCATCTAGGACTGATGATATGGCTGTCCATGAATAATATCAGTATGATTGTCCGAGCGGATACGGTTGGTGGCTCTAGAAGCTACGAAACTCATAAACTGGCAGATCCAGGGTTCGAAACCCAGGTCGGGTTTAGTAATGTGTTTTTCTAATCCGAGAGCAATCACGGTTTTCCAATGCGAACGACTTTCTCAAAATTTGACTTAAAAAATATAAATTGGATGACCAGCGTACCCGATGTGACGGTGTAATTTATAAGTATGTATGTCTAATACAGTGTTGTGGTCTCTTGGCGTCGTCACATACATGCCCTGGCTATAAGCTGTTAATATACTGTACCAGTGTAGGATCACTGTTAGCACTGTCATATAGTCAGCTAGCAGGAGGATTGTTCGTGACATGATGTATGGGTTCTATATTAAAACTGTCATCATAGTCAGCTTGTACACAAGAGAGTTATACACAGCACTGTTTAACATTGTTAACTTATAAATAGTTTGCTGGTAAGGGGGTTGTAGGCCTACACACTATTGTAGCGTGTACGATACTGTAGCGTTTACAATATTAACATAATCACTGTAGTTAACTATATGCCTGTACATTGCATTGTTTGAATTTAAGGGGCGGTTCTGGGTCCAAAATATTGAAACGTGTTGAATTCATCAGTTTTTATTTATTGCATAATGTTATGGGAAAATATGTTATTTGTAATATCTAAAAAACTTGTTAAAACTGACTTTAAAATAAGATTATCCATAGTTTAAAATACTTACATATGATTTTTCATGTTTATGGTTGATTTAAAATTCGATTTATGCGAAAATGAATATTCGCCTTTAATTTAGGAAAATTAAAAATGGCGGCCATTTTTAATTTTTACAAATAACTTTAAGCGCAATGAGAAAGCCAAGAAATCTCAGCGACCGATCATCCCATCAGTATGAAACTTTGTACACTTGTGTCAAATTTGATATATTTCAATATGTTCTCGGATTTCTTATTTTCTGATTTAAAATGAGTTATACAAGCTGAATTAACGCGATTGGTTGTTTTGGCGGTTATATGGCAACAAGAAAAAAATACGGAAACAGGGGAATGCGTAATGATATACATGTCAAGTTTCAGCATGATGGATCTCTGAGAAATATTGATTCTTCCCATGCAGTCAATCACATCACATCGCTTTCAGTGTTACCATGGCAATATGTAATGATGCATACATTAATGATATAATTAATTTTCTTCGTTATTGTCTTAGCAATCCAATGATATATCACATTAATTATTTGGTAAATATTAAGTAGCCTAAATTTCATGTTATCTCAAAACCACTTTTAATGCTGGAGCACCCATAAACGCCCCCCTAAAGATTAACGTCATCATGTTAATCATAGTCAGCAAATAATGATTGTGCATGATACTGTAGCTGTTTGGGATTGATATAACGTTGGCGTGCAATCATTTAATAGGAGGGCCGGATGCGTAATTGTTTTTTCCAGGCTATACAAGGGAAAGCTTAATTTTTTTAAAGGGTTAATGTATTATAAAACAGGGTTAGGGTTAGGAGGCAACTCCAATTTTGGTCCCCTTTGAGGGAATCGACATCGGTCTTTCATAATCCGACTTCAAAATTTGGGAAAATGTAACTGAAAGTGGTTTCCAACAAGTTGTGGGCGTTGTCCGTTTCCATTGATATGGTTGGCTAAATTGTCAAATTTGCCCTGGTGTAGACTGCATGGAGAAAAAATACGCACACCGTGAATAGCAGTGATATAACAAGGTATACAATTGGCGTAATAAACTATTTTGAACTATTTTGCAAATTACTAATACATCAAAAAATGAATATATAAGCACCAAAGTTACGTGGTTGGAACAAGACATTCGTTCTCTCCCAGAAAATTAAAAAAAAATCATGTATATATGGCAGAAATACTTTTTTGGGTCAATCTAGAAAAACACGGATAATTATCTATCAGCCAGCGTTGTGTGCCGTCCAGGTATAGGCCTACCTATCAACTTGATGCGATAATTTGTTGATCAACTAAGAAGTCACGTGGTACATATTTTGGGTACCTTTTAGCACACTTAAAAACTATAGCTACCATTAAGATGTGAATGTTCTTCAAATCTGATGAAGAATTGTATTATATAATTAATGTTCATATATATATTACTGAATGAAGTTTATCGGAAATAAAGTGTTTGCAACTTTCAAGCAGTTCAGTTTACGGTAATTTAGCAACGCCGCACAGCAACCGTCGTCTATTGATATTTTTTTGTTCCTGGGCCTATATACGTCACGAGGTGTGTATTCAGTGTTAATTGGTGAATCATGACGCAATAGTTGGAGCTAACAAGACATTTAACATCGATTGTTTATCTCTAACTGTTAATTATATTCCTGTCGAGGTGAATCTATGAGTTTGAGCACTGACTTAGCGTTTTCTAGTGTCCTTCATATGTTTGATGTCATAATTATATACTATACAATTGTACCACCTTTTATTCATGCATATGAGAAAATAAATTTGAATTGAATTGAATGTATGTGTTAATTATCATAATGGGTTCATTGCGCTATGTATGTTTATATAGTACATATTATATATGCTTATAATGATATGCATATAATTATATTTAAAGGCGCGCGGTCGGCTTGATTACGTTTATATATAAGTATATTGTTCTCTCTCTCTACCTCATGAATCCCTAGCAAACGACGAAGAATAAAATGTTAACCAACTGAGCCGCGTCATTGGCCGAAAATCCCTCCACCCTCTATATCCAGATATCCACAGCCCCGACCCTCCAATCTCCATCCCCACTGCAGCTCTCCTAAAATACCCCTTAATAGAGTCCTTCCATCTCAAACGAGGTCTCCCCCTACCCCCATATCCGTACAACATGCCCAACCAATCCTCACACGCCCCTTATCACCCTCTCTGTAAGACTCAATAGTCATCCCAATCTACCACCCGGATATCATCCAACTTACTCATATCCACCGCTTAACCACGAGATCCTTCTCATTCAATTATTTCGAAAAAAATTGAATTCACTGCTTCTGAGCACCAGATATATAGAGCCACTGTCTCCATCGCATAAATACTTGCTGGAATAACACATGTATCCAAATATTTCCCTTTTAATTTATTTGAAATATGCCTATCTGACATAACCCCCTCTATACATTTGTCCAGGCCAGAACCCCTGACTGAATCCTTTTACGCATCTCCCCATCCCACCGATCATCACCAAAAATCATCACCCCAGATATACAAAACTACCCCTCTGTTTAATACATTACATGCAAGGGTTCTACCCAGTTCCTACATGGGTATAACCCAATGTTTATATGCATATTATAATTTTACTTAAAGGGGCGCGATTGGATTGATTTCGTTTATATATGCTTCTAATAATGTGCGGTTAGCTCAGTTGATAGAGCATTGGACTTATGATCGAAAGGTCAGCAGTTCGAATCCGGAGTGATGATGTTTATATTCCAGTGGCTCTAACTGGTATATCAAAGGCTTTGGGTGGCTCATATA
>JAODAI010456579.1:0-14865 GCA_027575025.1 Scotoplanes globosa | reverse complement strand
CCCCCATTCGTGGTTACAACTGTCTGACCCGGTAATCTGGCCACTTTGGCATTGCCCCTTTTGATTCTTATTTCGAGCCGTGCCATGTGCTTGGAAAACGGTCTGCAGCTAACCTCCAAATATCCCCTGCCCGGGCACATGTCCTGAGTTAAAGAGCAATGTTGTATTGTGCTTCACATAGATTGTAGGGATTGTATTAAGTTGTGTGCTACAGTGTACTGTGTGTGTTCATGTGGGCCAAACAATGTATGCAAGTGTATATTTAAAATCATAAAAGTTAATAACTTATTGAACAAGGCAAATTATTAATAATATGTGAAGTGTGGTTGTTATGTACAGTACAATGTTTTAGAAAAAGTGAAACATAAAATGTTGACGTTTGAATTGTGCAGTAATTAACCGCAAGTAGTACCCGAAACCTGACATGTACTTTGCCAATAAATATAAATTACAAGGCTAATCTGTTGGCTAGTGTGATATGACATTGATGGTGGTGTGAGTCAGTACATGGGCACAGCGTGTGTCGGTAATAACGCCACGCCGTACATTGCAACGAACCAACAGCTGTACAGTTGAAACTCACTTTAACTGTCGACATCAATTATAATTCAACCTCTTTTCCTAGGTAATTTATGGGGCCTGATATACTCCTCCATGTGTCACTGTAATGTATCGCTGTGACTTGGTTGGACTGTTGTTACTTGGGTACCTGCACACACGTCTGTGGCAATGTGTCTCGCCTTCTGTCTCTTCGCGCTGTCAGAGTGTCACCAACGGTTACAGTATATTGGGCTTTCCAAACAGGCGGCAACTGAGTCCAGATTATAGTCCCACAGTCACATCACAGACTTTGAAAATAGAACCTACTGACGTTCACCTTGATTCAGAGAGCATTTTGGGGGGTTTCTTGATTTTAACAAGAAATCCATGCGGTCACCCTGGCGTGTGTGTGTGTGTGTGTGTGTGAGACACCAGGCTCGTAAACACTGTATCTCAAGAATTGTAATTTGGATCGTGTTCATACTTGGGCATAGTGCTACAATGTATCACAGTGAAGAAGCCTACTGTTTTGGCACCGATCCCACCCATATTTATTAGTGGGTGGGGCTTATTGCAAAAAATCTTGAAAAGCGGCTCGTGAACACTGAATCTAAATAATTGTAAGTTAATTTTAGTTGGTACTTGGGACAGTGGTGCTCTACGGACTATATTTCATTTCATTACAAGAAACGTACAAAATAACTATATAAAAGGTTCTATAGCAATAAAAAGGATGCACAGGTCTGTCAAACAATGTCGGGTCAACGGTCACAGGATGTGTCACAAAAACTGTTGTGACGTACCCTACAGTCACTTGTGACTGTATGATGTTAAAAATGATGCACCATTGACTCACCAATGTCAGGGGTGCATAGTGAGTTACCACAAACGACAGGTGCATTAGACCCGGAACTACCGATCAGGCTCAATATGAGAGAGTGTAAGAAAATGGTGTTTGATCTTAGATATAAAGGTCTGGAGAGAGTCGAATAGTAGGGAATCCCGCAATTCGGCAGGTATTTATTTAGTTGTTTTTCCCAAACAAAATGCATAAGTGAACAACGTTGGAATAACATTATGAGAAAGGAACCGCTCTAAAAACTTGTTAGAGCTTAACAATGTGGCACACTCTGATTGCAAAGTATAATATACAGTCGAAATACACAAAATAATAATTCATTGGTATAATAGGGTGATTCTATTCCAGTGGCTCTAACAGGAATATCAAAGACTTTGGGCGACTCGTATAACATCGTCGTTAAACAGGGCCATAAATCCTAATCAGTCAATTATATGGAAGTGATGGACAAGTTATGATAAACCTAAAACTCCATTGAAAGTAATATTTGCTTGAATCCCAATTTATTACTCACTGTATGGCATCCTCCCACCAAGCCAATTGGTCTTAATTTGTAATCTGTGGTAAGTTCAATAAATGGATATATTCCATTTTGTGTAATTTATTTTACCCAAAATTGTTTGTATTTATAACATTCCCCCGGCCTGGAATTTGACCTTCTTGCACGGCAGCTAATTTGATGACATTCCTGGTTTCTTCCATCCCCATATCCCAATGTTTGACTTAGCAATTTAAATATTAATCTTAAAATTATGTGTTGTTTGAGATGTTGCTTCAACCCAATGGATTTTGTAAACCGCATGAACTTATGTATATTGTCGTTTTCAAGGCAGCGTAAAACTTCTTGGTTGTGTTCTTAATAGTGGATTAGAAGTTGTAATAATATTATTTTAACTTTGTAATCGTTTTTTTTTTTAAATGTACGTACATAACTTGAAAAAACTACAAAACAAGGACATTACTTTACCCGCTAAGGATAGCCATCTTCATTAATATTCATGACCCACTAATATCGTGACGTATTGTACTTGCTTGTATTATTGCTGGGAATTATTTTATTGACTTATTGTGTGAGTTCCGTATCGAAGTCATTCAGTAGATAATGAATTTTGAGGTACAGATACATCTAATGATTCACCCAAATCCTATAAATCAATTATGACAAGAAGAAAGCGAAAAATGATGACTGTATTAGCCGGTATAGTGCGTGTATGATATAGCGTGCATTATGTACACCCTACCGTTATGGTAGACGCCTCGATCCTGTGTGGCAGCATTCCAAACTGAGTACAATACGTCGGAGGCTTGTTCTCAAATTCAAATTAACGAGAAGTAAACAACAACTTCAAATGGTGATTTCTTGAAATTGTAACGTAGGAAAAGTGTGTGTCAAATTTGGTATATTATTATTATAGTATTTTCCTTCTTTTTCTAATTATGCTTAAAATACAATTCCGGGTTTTGTCTTCCAGCTGGCACTAGCCTCAAATAATTTAGAGCTAATTCAAATTCACTCAATGACCTTTCAAAAAAGAAGGGATTAGATATTTTTATGAGGGATTTTTCCCTCTTCGGAAAACAGATGAAGATGGAAGACCTACTTTGTTACTATAAAATGCCACAATTTGTGTGTTTCTTGGGGATACTACGGTTTACTAGCTATAAACAATGAAAAGCGCATAGTATATCATGGTTTCAGGCCTTTTTTCCCCTTTTGTTTTTATATTATTTTGTGGAGGGATTGTCCCTCCCCACCCCCGGAATATGTGTGAATCCAAATGCAATTGAGGGAATCGCGCACCTAGTGCCAACACTGGTGGTGTTTCTCTAACTTTGCATTTGACGATAAGTTGTACACCACACATATATATATTACGATATATATACAAATATATTATGCCGATATATACAAATTTGCCACATTTCTAAATCCATTATTCCAATGACTCCAACTCTGTTAGCTCAGTGGATGTGGCATTGGACTTTTTATCGCAAGGTCACAACTTTGAATATGGGGTGATGATGACTATATTCCAGTGGCACTAATTTGTATATAGGCAAAATTTGGGTGGCCTATACAACCTTGTTGTTAAAAGAGCTAGGAAGCTTATTAACCAATCAATCCATCTTTTACAAAATGTTTTGTACTGCTCTATTTAACCTTGGTCACTAAATAGAGCCATAAAATAATTCAGTAATTCAATAAATCCTTTTATCACCTGTTATTTTTGTTTGTTACCAAACGTTACTTTTTACTTGTTACCAAGTGTTGTTATAGTCTGTGTTCTGTTCTGTACCGTTTTGTTTTTGTCGTTGTCTTACACACTATCTGCTGTTCTTTCTGGTGGACTCGTTTCCGCCGTGTTTCTCCACCTCTAGTACGATCCCATTCTGGCTCGGAGCGGTCAGCCGGGCAGCACAGTAAGTGGGCTGGTTGCCATAGCAACCACGCGCAGTCATGCCCGCCAATCCACTACAACGCATGTTATCCCCACTCACTATGTATATTACATTATACGGACTCGCTCTATAACAATCCGTCTATATATCATCATTATCATTAACACATTGTATCTATTCATACTGTATAACGACAACCAGGCCGACCTTCAAATATATTAAAAAAAATGGATTGAAATTCATCATCGAGACAACTTTTTGCACCCGATCATTTATTTGTTGTTGAAAAGGACATTTTAGACAGTATTACACAACGAAATGACCAATGATTTTGATTTTTGATATCGGAGTGTAATGTGTAATTAGCGGTTGTCCATCATCAATGGGATCAAATTGTCACTTTATCTCCTATATCAAGTGTAGAGTTTTTAAGTTTGTTGAATCTTCTCAATGTTACAACGTACCATGGACACCTACTAGGTAATAGATTACACATAAAGTGTTCCTCAACTGAGGTACGCTGCGGGTGGTACGATTAAATCCCCAAAACTCACTGGGGTTTGGGTATTCACGAGTAAACTATGCTTACCCTAACAACATCCTTAATGCCACTCCTAATCTACTCTCCATAACATTGAGAACATTTCACACCCTAGACTCCCCTATCGGCCTCATGATCTCCTAGGCCCCGCCTCCTAGGCCCCATAGTCCTCTTTATTTCTCGTCTTAGCCTCATAGCATCTATTAATTTGGTCTATCAAGATTCCGTTTAATATCTTGAAAATTTGTTTATCATATAGGGGAGTCTAGGGTGGGTAATGTTCTCGATGTTATGGGGAGTAGATTATGAGTGACATTAAGGATGTTGTTAGGGTAAGTATACGTCTATGAAGTGAATCCAAATGTTGCGCACAAGTCGTTAAACAGGATCAATCAATTACCGGGTGCCCCAACCTGTGACATAAGAAACTGACAGTGGTGGTTAAAAGGGGGGCGGGGGGTGTGTGTGGGATAATACATCAAATAAACATTCAACCATATCCATTCAGTTGTTTGTGCTATTGGACGATGCGGCTGGGTCATGTTATCAAACGCAAACCAAACCCAGGGATGATAATATACAGAGGTCACGGAGGTCATTGCCTTTGTACATTTCGGAATGGCCTTGGTGCCTTCTAAAAGAACAAATAAGCGACTGGTACTTCAATGGGATGGCTGTGGTGCCTTTTGTAAAATTGCAAATGGCCTTGATGCCCTATATTTTTACAAAATATATTATCTACTCTGGCCGCATATGTGACTGTCGACCACGACAGTGATGCAAAGTCACAACTTGCTAGTTTGAGCTTTGTGCATTCCAGGCTAGAGCTCATTTTTAGATGTAAATTCTTAGACTTTACAGCCCTTCCGTGGTGGACCGTCACATGTGGATTTGCAATGAAATTGTTACAGGTTTGTTTCCGAAGTGATTATCATTATCTATGTCGAGTGTCTTCAATTGGTAAAACAAATGCTTTCGGGGCCCTATATGACCTTAACCGATAACTTGGTGTTTTAATAACAGTCTAATGCTCTGTATGATATTGCATATTGTAGGATTAATTTGCATGTACTAGTCTGTAATCTGTATACACGGGTCGTGTGATATATAGACACACCCCACAAGCCTGCTAACCAACTAACAACAATCCACAAACTGATAGTAGGTTGTTAGTGTTAAACCACTCCAGTTCTAGAATACAACAAACTTGTTGAATCGGATTAAAAGTTATCAATGTTGATAAAATGATATATGTAAGAATGAGACTGATGCTTTGACCAGTAATTCAGTAAACTGTACATACAAGGTCATGTGACCCTGGAAAACATGATAGTAGGTCATTGGTGTCAAACCACTCTAGTTATAGAATACGTGTTGACTGTAGTATGCGAGTAAAATATATCAATGTTTATAAAATGATATCTATAAGAATAAGACATGATACAATCTCAATTGATGCTTCCACGGGGTTGCTCAGTAAACTGTGTATACAGGGTCATGTGATCCTATAGATTAACAACAGTCAACAATATAACACAATGGTCGAGCGGATAAGGTTGAAGGTTGGTGGCTCTAGAAGCTATGAATCTTAGCAACTCAGAGATCTAGGATTTGAATCACAAGTCAGGCCCAAGTGTGGACCAATCACTGTTTTCCCACGCTAAAGACTATCTCAAATTAAAAATAAATAAATTTGACTTCAAATTTATGAATTGAATGACCACCCTAACAGGAGATTGTAATTTAAAAGTTTTTACTTCTCCTACTTCGGTGATCGCTTAGCGTTGTAGAATTAAATAAGCCTTCCAGGCCGATTGTTATAGATAGGTCATCGGTGTCAAACTACCACAGTCATAGTTATAAATGTGGTATGGATTAAAGTTTAATCAACGTTGATAAAATGATACCTGTAAAATGAGACATACTACCGTCTGACGTGAAGCTCGACCTTTGTTATTAAAAAGGACAAGAACACTCAATCAATCGATCTGTATGACCTTAGTTGTAAAAACCAGATCAGTTAATCCATATTTCTCTGACAATTGCTGAACAGTTTGCTTATTACGATTATTATAGTACAATGGCCAGCCATTTATTATTCGCAATATATTAAAGGAGATTGGTCATAATACTCATATTACTAGGAGAGTTGACAAATGAGCCATTTTAATTTTTATATCTATTATATTTTATATTGGTTAATTTGCATCTGATGCATGGCAAAAATAACAACAACTAACTAACTAAAATTGCATGACAATTATGTGTAGTATTAAACTATATATTCCAGCTCAAATGTTCTAGCATATGAAAGATTTATCATCCATATAGTAATTGCATATTGACAGTATGTACGTGGTTATAATTGAGTCTTGTAGGTTGAACATATTTTCCTTACAAATTCTACAAATAATCACGAATCGTCGAATCAGATTTGATCCTGTTGCAACAATATCAAGGTTTTTCTGGATCTGAACTGAACGGTTATCACTCTAAGTGACTCTTTAACTTAACCGAAATGGTAAATAATTGTATGCTAGCTAAGCGCATTGGTGAAAAACTGTTCCTATGGAATATCTTGATAATTATAGGGAGCTCTAACTGTGAACATTTGCTTTTAACCTTGTGTATTCAAACTTAACATGGTGGACTGGACTACTATTTGGGACTACTATTTTGGTGGAATAAAATATCGGCAGGTATATTAAAATTTATCTTGGTGTAAATATGGGCTGTACTTCATGTAGCAGATCTGAAATGACATGCATCCCAATTGGGATATACTGTACCTCAACACTGATCTAGTTCCTAATCCTAACCTTGAATTATAACACTGAATTGGGATACATCCTTTCAAAGTGACGGCAGGTCTGCTACATGAAGTATATACTAATAATACCTCACATTTATATTTTAAATTGAGGTTGGTATTGTGAAATCTAACTAATCTTTTCATGGATTCATAACTACCAAAATGATATGTTGAGAGTCCAGAATAAAGCATTACAGCTGTGTAAAATGAAAACTTTGTCCTAAGATTAAGTTGATATTTATAATGTTTTCTTGCACATAATATTGACAACTAGTCAGAATGACAGTGTTCCAGTGACTCTAACTTGTAGATTTAAAATTTGTGAGTGAAAGATAAAACGTAATTAAAACATTTATCTACAAACTTTCGTAACTTCCCACAGATTTCCCAATTAATGACTGAAAGATTAATTTAAAAATATTTTTTTATCAACAAACTTAATGTATATTCATGATTGCAGTCATTGCATCCACCATTACATTACCTACTGTGCACAACCAGAATAAAGTTTGTACTGGGCCGGCCGTCATCTGTTTATCTTCTACGTAGAAGACAAACACTCATTACATTATTTCCCCTTCGCCATATCTCACTACCCCCATCTTTTCAATACTTCCACCACTACAACTTCCTCATGTGTGCGTTGAAATTATATTTAACATGAATATTTTACCAGAGTAATAAACACAAATATTTATTAAAGAGCAATGGCAACATCATATATATCTTTCATTCATGTTTGGGTTGAATCATATCATATGAGTGTGATTGTTCTGTGGATAGAGCACTGAAATTGTAATCTCAATGTCACAGGTTATAATGCAGAATGATGACCATCGTTAGTGCCAAACTATGAGAAAATTAGTGACAATTTTCCCTACTACAAATAACTTTTGGAGGGGAATTTTAATTTTCGGGAGGGAAGGAATTTTTCAAAACGGGTGGTATTTTGTAATAAAATCAAAATTGAAAATATGTTAAAAACTTATCTTATAAGTTTTATAAGACTTATCCATGATGGTCGACCATCTAATTATCTTTCATTTGATGAAAATTAGGTGAAAATTTGACAAATATACAAAAAATATATACAAAACGACCAAGAAAATGACATGAAAACCGTATATTGCATAACCATGTATTGCATAACACTTTTCAGCGTGTGGTAAGTGCACTTTTCAGTTGAGAATAACTTTATAAATTTCAATGCAACCTTATGTCACATGACACATCACCTGGTCGATAATTGTGTTGTCTATCGAACGCGATAGGTCTAAAATTGATAAGAATAACCCTATACTCGTTAGATTAAAAATAAATTGCACTCTCTAAATGTCGGCGATCGGCGACCGTGGTATCTGCGGGAACTTTTTAATTGTCGCCGATCCCTGAAAGGGTTAAAGTCAAATTTTAGACTTCACTTGTGGCACAGAGTATATTTTAAATGGACCTGTTGACCTCAGTACTTTCTGAATTAATACTAAACTTGTAAATCATTCCTGAAAATTTAAATCCAACAAGTGTTCAAATTTTACTTGTATCCTAGTAGTAAATTGTTAACGATAATTATATGGTAGTCTTGGGTTACTATAATCACTACATTGAGAAACGGACTATAAATACATAAATATGTTAATAGAAATAGGAGTGCATTTAAAAAATGGGATTGCCTTTGATAGAAAATTACATTAATTAGGATGTAATCGTCCTTTAGCTTTTCCAAAGAATTGAAGATGTATTAATGCAATTTGTTGATCGTTTATTCATCCTTAGCAACAACAAGTACCCGTCGGTGACGATGCGACTAAGGAGCTGGTGGTGGCGCTATACGACTACACCGAGAAGAGCCCGCGTGAGGTGTCCATGAAGAAGAATGATATTCTCGTGCTCCTCAACAGCGCCAATAAGGTTAGTTATTGATGAATTGCAATGTCATATACGCCGTGGTCTAGTGGGATTGCTCTGGATTCACGATCCTAGGGTTGAGAGTTTGAGCCCCGTTAGGGCCATTGGTTGACGTCCGGAAGGGCATAATAAAATCCTTGCTTTAGTAAGGCACCGTCTAAGCCCTGTAAGGGGAGTGGCGTTAAACAGCTTCACATGTAGTAACCTACAAGTAGTTCAAAGTGTTAGATCCATGTATAGCCGACCCATAGGGTTATAATACTTTGTAACTGTACTTATATAGTGCATTATGCTATATATATATATATTCGTATGCGCTTTACAACTACAATAAATACTGCAGAATAATGATAGTAATTATTATAGGTACGCTAAATCAAAGTAGTAAGTTGGGACTTTTAGATGCTCTGCCACAGTACTAGTTTTAAGTATGTGAGTATCAAAGCCTACATCCAGTCCCAGTTTAGCTTTCTTTCTGTGACCGCATGATAATCTAATGGCTTTGTGGCCCCAAAGATGTATTAGAAGTTATAAGATAATAATTATGCTACCTTTGCTACTAAATTGGGTCAGAATCTACAATCGATCAAGTTATACTATAAATTTCTGAAATTTTAGATTGATAAACTTTTTGCTTTCAAGCAGCGATATTAATCATTTTTACCTTTTATTAATAATCTACATCGGTATCTTGCCCGCCACACACTACCATTAATAACTGTATAGCGCCAGTTGAATATCCCACAGAGCCTTGACCAAGACTATCCATAATACACCGTACCAATAATAATTCCAACACACCGACTCATTCAGTGAGCTTGATAGTTACCTCTGAACGCAAGGTCAGGAGTTCGAAACCGGAGTGATGATGATTTTATTCCAGTGACTCTAACTTGTATATCAAAGGTTATTCATTCGTTCATTCTGGTTGGACATTTTTGAAGATAGATGTTGTCTTTAGTTATCCCTCTTGCTTCAAGTAGCACTATTATTTATTTCTTAGTACTGTCCAGGGTTTCCGCCAGAGGGTAGGGGATTCATCCCCCTCTGAAAATAGGGGGATATCCCCCCTACATATTTTTTTGGGGGGGGAAATCTTTTTTGGATTTTTTAATCCTAAAAATGAAAAATAATAGATAAATCACTGCAATATTATATGTTCGGGTACAAAAATAGCTGCATTACACCACAAATACAACTGCAGGACCTTTTTTGTCAGTGGAAACTAATAAAATCTTTTGAAAAAAAAACTAAAAAAATGTGCATGTTTTTTTGGGGGGGATAGGGTGTTATCCCCCCTAATTTTGTTGTCAACCAATCAATATATCAACAAATCAACCAATTGTTTCATTTTGCATCATCAGGATTGGTGGAAGGTTGAGGTTCATGATCGTCAGGGTTTTGTCCCGGCAGCCTACGTCAAGAAACTAGATGCCGCTCAGTCTGCATCTCAGTCCAATCTCATTGAAGAGCCAAGTAACATCATGGCCAGACAAGATCAGCTAGAGAACCAGTGAGTATGATAAACTACGAGAGACCCCCCTCTCTCCCACCCCCAGTCTAATCTCATTGAAGAGCCATCTTCATTATTTCTAAAATAGAAACCCCATCAAACCAAACTTTTGATGCCGCCTGACCTCTAACGTCATGTGCTTGAATACCTGGCGAGTCATAAACATGCGTTTTAACCAAATTCACAATCCATCTTGAAATTAGGCCCGACCGTAAGGCTCATATAACCACTGCGTTGAAAAGGGCCAGGAAACCTATTCATTCATTCATTCATCCATTGATCTAATCCCAGTGGATAGAGCATTTAACTTGTGATCACAAGGTCAGGGGTTCAATTTCAGGATGATATACTCCAGTGGCACTGACTGATTTATCATAACCAGTAAGTATTATAAACTCAAGAGATGCCCCCCCTAATATAAAAATAATTTCATTGAAAAACTGAACACTGCTGAAAATACCGTGGCAGCTTCTACTTTTCTTATTCAGTTTGGAGTTTGTGCCGGCGGTGTCCCTTAGAACTGCATTGGAAATGTGATCGGAAGGTCGTGCGTGAGTTTTAATACTCGGGAGTTATAATGATTGTATTACAGTGGCTTCAACTGGTATATCAAAGACTTTGGGATGCTCATAGGACCTCTGCATTGACAAGGGCCAGGAAATCTAATCCATAAATCAGTCCGCTTAAAATTGTAGCACAAGTTCAGTACAACGATAGCATGCATATGTGCCGTGCCCCTTTTGAAAATTTGAGAGATAATTACTGTTGTAATCAAACTATGAATTATAGAATGGAGGCTGGTGCTAACTAACTCAGTTAATTACTATCTGTTGTGGTCAAGTTAATCGACCAAACGACTGGTTACCAAAGTAAATGTGGCATTGAACTTGTGGTCTCAAGGTCAGAGGTTTGAACCCAGGGCGATGATGACAGCATTTCAGTGTCTCTAAAATATTTTTGGTGGCTCTCTGTAGCCCAGTTGTTGAATAAGACGGACTTGTATGAAAATGTAATGTAAAATAATTTTATGGATTCTTTTTGTGTTATAGGGTTTCTCCTCGTTTTGAAGTTTACTCCCCATATTTTGTTTATTCCGCGACATTTACTTTAGCGTGTGAGTGCCTCGGGGAACTTAACCAATCAAAAGCAGTATATCCATCCTACGGTAAAAATATGAGCCCCCCAAATTTTCATTTTTAACAACTAGCATTATATTTTGTATCCATAATTCAACCAATATCGATATGGCAGGCGACAGTTGGTACTATCGACTCGACAACCGGTTAGGACAAGCATAAAATGTAATGGCATACCGTAGTTACCACACACACTGCCGGGTGAATAGGTCCTAGTATGGGTGGATCGAGGATACAAGAAATATTATCCATAGTTAGATTTTGTTTTCTATACTTGTGACCTCAACTGCCCCCATAGTTGCGCATGTGCATATCTAATGATGAACCACCTTGTTGAAATCATTGTTATTTTGTGTGTTTGATAGGTACGAGAACTTGAAAGAAGCCGGTGATGATCGTAACAAGAAGCTAGAAGAAGCTGTCAAGCGCTACGCTCTGATCAGAGAGGCCAATGACCTCATCCAATGGATCAAGGACAAGGTACGTTGCGGATCTTATTGGACATTGGGAAATGATTGCATTTTGATTTATTGGAAAATATGAAAAGCACTCAAATTGACCAATAATTCAGAAAATCCTGAAAGCCAATGATTTCTTTCAATGGATCAAATACAAGGTACGTGTTGTGGCTCTTATCGGCCATTGGGGTATAATGACATTTAAATTTATTGTTAGCAAATGTGGGTTCTTGATCAATTTTCATGACTTTCATATTTGCAGGCAAATGTAGTCGTTTGTCAGCAAATACGAAAGTCACTCAAATTGACAAAAAAGTAGAAACATAAAAATATAGTATTGTTATTGTAACATTCATTTACAATCCATATTTTAATACTATAAAATTAATGCAAAAGGCCAATTTTAGGATAAAATCTGAAATCATATTGTATGCAAACTACAAATTTCCCCAAATTGGCCTTTAATTTTGATCCACTACTATACACTTCCCGTAATGTACCAAAAAACACATGTTAACGCAATCACCGTTTTTTTTTTTTTTCTCCAATTTCAGAGAAATATGTATTCAACAAAAAGTTAATGTGCTTCAATGATATGGGTTAAAACTGATGACAATCACCTACTTTTGTTATGACGGATCAGATATATCTACAACCATCTAATGACATATGTGACCATTCTCCAAAACGTTAAAACCTTTTCATTTATTTGTATGTTTCTTATCTGTTTCTCTTTTGAAGCTTGCCTCCTATATTGTGTTCGTTCAACGACATATATATACTTTAGTGTGCGAATGTCCAAGTCTTATTCGCTTTGTGTCATTCGAAAATTGAAATTATTCCTAATTTCAGAAATATGAAAAAGTAATGCACAAATGTTAACGTTACAGTACTGTGGACAGTCGATGTTTTATCAAAAAAATATTGTTTGCAGAGATTATTGTATGTAGAGATGCAAGTAGAAAGATTTAGTAAGTATAATACAGATTCATAAATAGACTCTTATTGTCATCGCTTTTCACTTGTCTTTTTAGGAAGCTGTCGCTGCCACAGAAGAGTTTGGGGAAGACTTGGAGCAAGTCGAAGTACTCCAGAAGAAGTTTGATGATTTCCAGAAGGTTAGTAGAGCTCTATTTTTTAGTAAAAAGGAACCATATCAATTATATTGTACTAAACAATTATTGTACAATCAAGACAAGGGGGGGATAATAAATTAATGTATTATAACTGAAGTCCTGGACACGTACATCTTATGACGTGGGCTTCTATTACAGACTAATATCAGCTTACAAAATCAACTAACTCTTATAATTTTTAAATAATTTCCCATAAGTAGTTAATTGATAAGAATATTTCAATTTTCCATAACTGAAGTTTTGGACACATACATTGTATGTAGCTTACAAAATCAACTAACTCTGAATCCATTCTAATTTTTCAGTAATTTTCCAATAATTTCCCATAAGTAGTTAATTGATAAGAATATTTCACTTTTCCATAACTGAAGTTTTGGACACATACATTGTATGCAGCTTACAAAATCAACTAACTCTGAACCCATTATAATTTTTCCAATAATTTCCCAAAAGTAGTTAATTGATAAGAATGTTTCACTTTTCCATAACTGAAGTTTTGGACACATACATCGTATGCAGCTTACAAAATCAACTAACTCTGAATCCATTATAATTTTTCAATAATTTTCCATAAGTACTTAATTGATAAGAATATTTCACTTTTCCATAACTGAAGTCTTGGACACATACATCTTATGACTTGGCTTCTATTGTAGACTAATATCAGCTCACAAAATCAACTAACTCTGAAGGCATTAGAATTGTTCAATAAATTTTCATAAGTCGTTAATATCCCAAACTGCGTAAATCTTTCCCCCAATCTCCATACAACTCACTACAAGGTAAGTGACGACTACTAGTTCACATCCGGTCGCTTTATACGATCAATATCACATGCCAACACCGGACGGAGAACTTGTCTAATTATTACTGGATTCAGGTAAAAGATGTTGTATCAAATATTGACGAGTTTGAATTGCTTTCAGAGAATTAATATTTTTTTAATATTGAACTCTAAGCCATTCATTATTTGTGACTATTTCTAATGAGTATGTTTCCTTCCTCTGTTTCCGTTGTCAGGACTTGAAAGCCAATGAAAGTCGTCTTCTTGAAATCAATCGTACCCTGGAGGATGATATTAATGTGGAGAATACACCGGAGGTGCTGGCTGTACAGGAGAAAGTGGCTGTAAGTACTCCTCATACCGGCTATGTGCATGGTTTAACCCTTTGAACCCGAATTATTAAGCACTGTCGGCTCTGTGACCCTAGATTTATTGACAACGTACGCGAATAACACGTACGCGCAAGCCGGAAAACCGGCCCACATGGTATTCACGCGTTGTATGGAAAGCCAGAAAAACGGCTTTTCGGGTTGAAAGGGTTAAGGCACACACATTGACACACACCCCCCCCATACTACACCCCCATACACATACAACTACCTCATGTACATCAGCACCTGACTTAGTTTGTCTAACATATTATTTTTCCCCATACACATACAACTACCTCATTTACATCAGCACCTGACTTAGTTTGTCTAACATATTATTGTTCCCCATACACATACAACTACCTCATTTACATCAGCACCTGACTTAGTTTGTCTAACTTATTATTTTT
>JAODAI010455468.1:0-14865 GCA_027575025.1 Scotoplanes globosa | reverse complement strand
TCTACTTCTCGTTAATTGCAATTTGAGAACAAGCCTCTGACGTTTTGTACTCAGTTTGGAATACTG
This sequence comes from Scotoplanes globosa, assembly GCA_027575025.1. Taxonomy (NCBI): domain Eukaryota; kingdom Metazoa; phylum Echinodermata; class Holothuroidea; order Elasipodida; family Elpidiidae; genus Scotoplanes; species Scotoplanes globosa. Next base: position 14,799 of record JAODAI010455468.1, on the reverse strand, counting down.
CCATACATACTCGTGTCGTCAGCGGTAGGCGTAGCGTATGCACTGTGTGTACACAATGCACACTATGTCATATGCGCGCACTATACAGGCTAATTTCCGTTCGGGTGGCTAACCAAGAATCAGAAGTTTACCTATATTGAATATAGGATATACATGGAATGGTCAAGATATAGTAGCTTGTAATGTTTTCAAAATGATAAAACATGTATAAACTCTCTCGCTAATAGTTGGTTGCAGCATAGTTTCCCCATTTAACCAACGTGATATCGATATACATGCAACAAACAAATTACATAGCGTATTGTCAATATAAGTGACACATGTCAGGCATGTCGAGTGTTACCAAACACTACAAATATGGAACATCGTGAATAAGTATTATGTGAAGTTTAGCATATGAGTGTGGAGTATGGACAACAGTCCAGTGATCCACTTTATTTCCATTACCAAATAAAATGATGTACAGTAGCGTTACAAATAGGGGTAATTAGGCAGGTTTATACAACAAATTTATTTGACAAATTAACTCAAATTTCACTCCGCCTAATTTGTTATTAAACCTGACATAATTAGACCAACCCAACCGTATACAAACCTGATTTTATTTTATCTTATTAAACTAAGCATTGTTATTGTCAGTTAATACTTTATTTTACTTTATGTTTTGTCATATCTTAGTAATAATTACTGGAGTTCGACTAGTTAACGGCAGGTTTCCAAGTGAAGGGCGTGTTGAAATACAAGTTCGTGATGAATGGGGAACGATTTGTGACGATGGCTGGGACATTTACGACGCAAACGTGGTATGTAGACAGCTGGGATATTATAGTGCGATCAGTGCAACAACGGACGCGAGCTTTGGTGAAGGTTCTGGTAGAATATGGCTGGAAGATGTCGATTGCATTGGTAATGAACCGTTTCTCTATAACTGTTCCAGGAGTAACTTTGGGGATCATGATTGCTTTCACGGCGAGGATGCTGGTGTTCAGTGTAATGAATCTACCGGTAAGTGATTATATAATAGACGTTTCATTTAGTTTTAGAGTTACTATTATACAACACTCTGGGTTAGTTTAGACATGCGATTGTCCAAATGTGTGTCACGTGATTATTTTGCACCAATGCACGATATACCGTGCGACGGAACACCATGCCGTACAATATAACCACGTCCGGGCAATGGAACATAAAAAGTGCACGGATGGACGTTATAAAATGCACCCTGTAGTCATTCGGCACCATTCGTACGGTAACCGAGTATATGGCCAAGATGTGTTTGTATAAAGGATACAGTCTAGCCGGCTGCCGTGCCGATTTTGAGTGAATAAAGGGGTGATTTATAACCTGACAACCTTAGGACTAGCGGACAGCGACACAATCAACAATATCCTATTTTTCGATTTAATACTAATTAAATCAATAAAGAGGTGCTGCATAAAATAAATAATGATTCGTGCAATGTGGCATAATGCTTCATTCGTTGAAAGGGAGAGTACGTGTCCCCTCCCCTTTGATAAATATATAAGATGTAGGACGACAATTTTCAACTTTCAATACATTATTACATGATAGTATCTATGTAAAATTGTTCCAATCGGTCCACACAACAGCGAATATTAGTATTAGTGTCAGGTGTGTTATTCCTTCAAAGGGATGTCATACCGTAAAACGATCTAACTTCAAATATGATATATGGTTCATACTGCAGATAGTACCGATGTTGATTCATATAATGATTAGTGTATACTCTTCAGTATCAGACAACATTACCACTACCGTTCACATCCAATGGGTCCTCCATGGGCAGGGTGCGTAATTTTATTTTCCATGCTACGAAATGGAAATTTGCATACAACATACGGGGTTCACATATAATGATCAATGTAGGCTGTGGTGTATGTACCGCACATTGTCAACCGGTGGTGGAAATGAGTCCGGGTCGGGATAAATGGTGAGTTACCCAGATAACACAAATATGTTGGTGCAATGTTGAGAAATTGGTTGGCTGAACCGTTGGGTCAACGTTATTTGTACGTTGGCTGCTCGTAGGGCAAAGGATTACCAGCCATCGATGTAACTTTGAACCCAACAGTATTCCTATGTATAGATGTGACGTTGTTACAACAGTGTATCAACATATGCATACATATGTTATTTAAATGTAAATATTACTACGCTTTACTGTTGGCTTAATATCGTATGATGAACAACAGTTCATTTGGGATATGTTAGTATAACGTTTGATCAATGTATAAATTCCAACTACCAACGACTGCCAATAGTTTGTAACGTTGCAACAACGTTATTCCACATGTCTGTGCTATCTGGATAGTCTGATGAAAATGATATGGTGTTATCGCCGCGCAGCGTCGTAAAAGTGCTACAGTATATAGAATTTGGGGAAAATAAGTTGCGGTAGGCCAAATTATTTTGTTTATTCGACGCGAAATTGTGGCATAAAATTAGGGACAAGTAAGTTAATTTGGTGGAAATCCAGAAGATTACTACTTTGCCCGAAGTGCCGTCGAATTTGTTGGTCATAATACATTCTGGGGAAAATCGATAAGTGTACGTGGAATTATGCTGCTTATTCGACCCAAAGCGCCGTAAATTATTTTGGCACATAATAGTCGATGGAAAATATTGGGGTGCAAAAGAGTCGTGGCAATTACAATATTGGTATCCCAACTCACAAATTCTGCGGACGCTGCTACCTATAGTCAATAGTTAGATATGCATTAATGATCATAAGTTGATAATTTTGGTATCAATGACTGTACTGTATTATAAGTATTATAGCGGCAGTCTAGACATAACGTTTAAACCCCAACTTACCCGAGCTATTTTGATATATGTATGTCCGGCTACTTCGCCTCCCCCTGCAGTTTATATTCACAAAATTAATTAGATGTCAATATATTTACAATCAACAGTGTTATATCACATACAATCTATGTTCACAATGCTTAAGTTTAAAAATATATGTAATAATTTCACGTTTTTAAAACATACCTTTCTTAAATTCATGTGACATCAACATGAGGGGGCCCACATGAACGGGGATAGTGCCAAACTGTGCCCAAGACATGAGAGAAAAAGTCATATGCAAAAAAATATATAGCCGGAGCGATTCAGGAGTAAGAAATGTCGAGGGGTGGGCCATTATGCCCCCCGGGTAAGTTAGGGTTAAGGCTACAGCCACTTTATCACCTTGTGCTTTACCATGTTTTTAAATTTAATATTGACTATTAATTTTACTTCCAACGGTCTCAAGAATTCAATAGGCGATATGCTCATTCATACTGTAGACGCGAAATGTTCAAACACGGCACCTGTACACCTTGTTAATTAAAAGAAGGTAATGTAAACTATAAAATGAATCTGATTTAAGATGCATTCTTGTGATGAAGCTTCCTTATGTAAAGCGTACGTAGCTAACCTACGCGTAAATTAACTACCGTACACTATTCGATGTATACCGATGAACTGGAACATTAGTGATAAATGCGAATGCACGTACGCTGTATCCGAATATATAAACCGTTTTGGTTGTTAAAAGGATAGTCCACACTCATTTGAAAATATTTTAGAAAATGCTGACAAATCAGTTAATACCAACTTTCAAAATTTGACACAGTTCGTGCATTGCAATTTCAAGAAATCATCATAACGTTGGTGCTAAAAGGATAGTCAAACCTCAATGAACATCCATCGTAATACAGTGATAATAATAATATTTGGACATTTTGATCGTTTTTTGGAAAAATGTACATACATAAACTTTAAAAAGACAAAATAAGGACCTAACTTTGCACGCAATGAAAGCGCCATCCTCATTAATATTCAAGAGCGGTTGAGGTCGTGACGTCATGTACTCAGTTGTAATATTGCTGGGAGAAAGTTTGTATTGCCTTACTGTGTAATTTCCGTATCGAAGTCATTCAGTAGATAAGGAATTTCAATATACAGATACACCTCATAATTCACCCAATTCATATAAATCAATTCCAAACGCCACGAAGGATATAGAAAGGGAAAAATTAGGACTGTTGTCTATCGAAACTGCAAAGTTTTGAAAATGCATATTAGCCATTATTGCGCGTGTTTGATATATCATGCATTATGTACACACAGCGCGTACGCTACCGTTACCGTAGACACCTCGATGATGGGCAGTATTATATTCCAGACTGAGTACAATACGTCAAGAGGCGTGTTCTCAAATTCAAATTAACGAGAAGTAAACAACAACTTTAAATGGTGATTTCTTGAAATTATATCGTACAAAAAGTGTCAAATTTGGTATATGGTATTAACTTATGTTCCTTCTTTTTCCAAATAACTTTGAAATGAGGGTGGACTATCCTTTTAACTGCTGTTAGTTTGCTTTTGAGAAAAATCATATATTGAGGTATTTTACTCAGTTTGACATAGACCTATTATCAGCTGTCATGCAGACTTAGCACCGAAGTATCTACCACAACGGTAACGTATATGCATTGCGTACATAATGCATGCATGCTATACCGTAGGCCCTCCGTTTCCGCTAATAGTGCATTTTCAAAACTTGTTTGCAATTTCCATTGATATAATTAAATTGATTAATTTGGATGTAAAACAATCATACTTTTCCTATTTCTAAATTTTTCTTGATGTTTGGAACTGATTCATAGGATTTAGGTAAATTTGTGGGTTTATTTTTATACCCAAATGCCTTATTTACGACATTACTTTGATATGGAATTTACACATTAGTAAAGTCATTACAAACTTTCTACCAGCAATATTACAATTGAGAACATGACGTCACGATCTCACCAGCTCTTGAATATTAAAAAGGATGGCGCGTCCATTGCGTGCAATATTGGGTCCTTGCTTAGTCCTTATTTCAAGCTATGTATGTACATGTTTACAAAAAACGATTAAAATATTAATATATTATAATTGTCAATGTATTATGATGGGTGTTCATTGAGGGTTGACTATCTTTTAATAGAGTAACAGTTTGACGTCAATGAACACATCACGGCCATTTTATTAAAATTACCCTGGTGTAGCCTGGCAAATAAAATGGCTAACCAATGATCAGAAGAGCACCTACATTGGATATAATATATAATATGGAATTACCAATGTACAGTTAACAAATTAGTTATGTTTTAGTATGAAGCATTGAGCGTATTTTTGTTTAAATAATGTTGACGAAATTTTATATTATATTTATCTTTACACCTCCCGGATCCCCAAAAAGGGTGAAGAAGACTACACAAACCGATTACCGCATCAATGACCAGAACTTTCCACCTTCCTGTATCAATCGCCCTGACCACCCAATCGTCACCCTGTCAGCTCTTTTACAATACTTCTCAACTCAATAGAGTCCTTCTACAATGTTGGAATTCACCACTTGTCTTGGAAATGATCAGCTCACCTCATCTGTTAGGTTACGTTATCAATCTATATGTGAGACTTCTAGTCAGCCCTATATCCACCTTATATGTTATATCCTCTAAGTTTCTCATTTCCATACGCTTAACCACCTCGACCATGCTCTTCCTTATCATTCGAATATGACCTGTTAGATCGGTCGATAGAGCATGGAACTCGTGATCGGAAGGTCAGGATTTCGAATATGGATGGTTATATTCCAGTGTGTCCAACCGTCATATTAAAGGTTTAGGTGGCACATTATAACATATGCGTTGAAAGGTGCCAGGAAACCTAACCAATCATCCCCTGTGTTTGAACACTTGAAGGGGCTGCTGCTGATGTGCGCTAGAAAAACACACAGTTTCTCTCTCTCTACCTCATGAATCCCTAAAGAGGGATGAGGAAGAAAATACGAACTGACAGTCACATCATTTGACATAGCTCCACACCTCCCTCTACAAGTAGCCATGAATATACAATCTCTGTCTCCTCCAGCCCTCCTAAAATCCCTCTCCGCATAGTCCTTCCATCTCAAACAAGGTATACCCCTACCGTTTCTACCGACCTCCACACATGACATCGCCATTATCGTTAGTTGCCCTTCATCCATACACTCTACATGTCCAGCCCACTTCATGCGACCCCTTATCATCCTCTTTGTAGCACTCATGGCTATCCAAATATCCTCCCAAAGATCCTCCAACCTTCTCCTATCCATCCGTTGATTTATATGGCTAAAGGTAAATGAGTGGGACGGTTTTGTATTTGTCTTCAGTTTAAAAACCCATATACCCTGTATCTGGGTTCATTGTCATGAATTAACAGTGATTATCATTATTAATATATTGCAGGAATGGTGTCCCTGTGTGATAGCCAGCCCTGCCAAAATGGAGGCACATGTTACTCTATTGGCGATATCGATGTTATATGTTACTGCGCTCCCAATTACAGTGGTGAACTATGTGAAACTGGTACGTATTACAACATCATTTAAACAATCAAACATAAATATATACAGTTCTTCTCAAGATTACGATTGTTGGTTAAAATATTTAGTGGGGAAGAGAGGGAAGAATTGTGATGGGGTCAACTAGAACACCCCTTATAACTCAAAGACCACAGCATGTATCATTCAAAACTCATATGGTACTATTACTGACATGTTACCTAACTACCATACAACGATTGGAAATTTATAATAATACTTGGTATATTTAATTGAACCCTCATAGCCTCTTATTTGTCATTAAGTTACAGATAAATACAATGTACATTCATTTTTGTATGAACATGTATGAGTACTTGCCAACGTCGGATATTTGTACTTAGGCGGTACAATAGTTGGTATACATGACATGTACCCTAAACGTTAACATATAACATAGGGAGAAGTGGAACGGTGTGTTAAAGTGACCCATTCCTCCCGATATAATTGTTTACATAATATATAGCCATACAGATATTATGCTAATGTGCTAAATAATGTATTAATTAATATGCAACGCAGGCTATTCGTCTACACAACACATATTATAACTCTACTACGTATGTCGCGATGTGTCCCATGTATCAATTGCTTATTTTAACGTGTCCCGTTCCTCCCTTGTATGAGTCCCAGCTATGCTGGACAACTTTTTTCATTGCACAGTAGCACATATACAATGATACTACTATAGTTGGTGATACGCCTTTGGGTGCACGGGGTATATCCCGAACTAAAAATATTACCTAATAATTATTGTAATGCAAAAATGATGATTGATCCAACAAAAATCAAATTGGTGGTGTTCCAGTTTCCAACACTCTCTCCACCACAGACAATTTTTTAGCAACTTCCTGGTACAGGGATGACTATAAAGCTGCGACGTGTAGATTCTTCTTCTGTTTTCGAGGAACACATGATACGTAGTTTTAGACGGATTTTAATATTTTTCGTATTAAATATATCTTATTTTTGTAATGACCTCGATTATAATTATAGCAAATGAGCTTGTTAAGAATGTACCTTTCATATGATGATCCATAGGTCAAAACTCATATGAGCAATCAACTCATTTATATTATATATCACCTCATGTATCTGATATTATTGTGTGAAGGCCAGCCCTGTGAGAATGGTGGGACATATTTCCCTTTTGGCGTTACCAGTATCGTATGCCTCTACGCTCCGAATTACTCTGGCGAACTATGTGAAATTGGTAGGCATATATACTATCAATTAAACCTTTAGAAAAACATTTTTTTATGCTAGTTGAATATTTCACAATAAAATAAACTATTGTGATGCATAAATTGAAAATTGTTTTACTTTGAACCATTTCAATAAATCAAAAATTGAGGGTTGGGTAACTGTCTATAGCAACTCCCTAGTTGTAGTATCAATGCTTCTGGCAGATAATAGGTAGTGCTATATATGATATCTGATATTGATTTTTGTTTGTGATATTATTGGGAAAGTATATCCTATTTTAACGATGTAAACATTGAAAAACAGAAGTTCCAGCAAATGGATGCTAACGATAATGTACGTACAAATCAACCACTCAGTACGATTTAACTATATCAGTCAGTAAGGTGAATTATCATGAATCAAAAGTGAAATACAGAATTATCAATGTCTTGTTCGGCTACAGTGATTGCATGATCAAATAGCATTATGACGTCTTACTGAATAATTGGCACCAATCAGTACGTTTTATCGTTTGCATTCCTCGATATGGAAGACACGATTCACAAGGCTTATACACTCTTTAGCACGCCATGCATTATTCGGTGATGATAATGATATAGTTGTTACATTTAAGCCTTGTAATGCTAACAATCATATAAATTGATCAACGTCACAAATATAAATCATTTGGAATAATTGAATGTTATACATGCAATTGATGAAATAAATACGTTAAATAAGGTTGAGTCAAATGAAAAGTAATAATCTAGCATTATTGCATTATTATGTATTGTGTATTGTTTTATGTATTATGTATTGTATTGATTTACTGTGTTATATTATATTGTTTCGAGATGAAATTAATTGTGTTTCACAACATAATCAAACTTATAGAATTATGTCAACCAATGTACAAATAACAGTGTTACAAAACCTATAATCTGTATTCACAAGATGTTAGTGTACACATATTTTCTATAATCGCACATTTTTAAAACATACCATTTTAAAATGCATATGACACCTACATGGAATGTTCAATTGGGACGGAAATGGCGTCAAAATGGGCACAAGACATGATTTTAAACAGTAATTTAAGAAAAATGTATACACAGACTGTTTATGGTTCCAGCGTAAAAATTGTCGAGGGGGGCATTGTATATTAAGTAAGGGTTAAACAACGTATCCAAGAGCACTTCAATCCAATTTGGCAGCAAGATTGGAACTTGTCAACCCTAAAAAACTCCATGAAATAACCCCAAAGATTTTCTTAATACACATTTTCTCAATAATAATTTCCCTTTTTTTCCCTATATGATATGTAGTGTTAAAGACGGCAGCAAGGAGGGCTGTAGAAAGGACAAGGGGCCATGTGGAAGATAGCATTTATAACCAGTTGGATGACGATGGGGACGGAAGCTGATTTTTAAAATGGCAAGGGATAGAAAGGAAGAGCGTGTCGATATTAAGGGGGGAAGAATGGTGAAGGATCAGGATGGGAAGTTGGTTACGTGCAAGGATAAGGTTATTAAGGTGTGGGACAATTACTTCATGGAGATGTATAATCAGGGAGGTGGTGCAGAACTGGATTTACCCAGTTCAGTGAGGGATAATATTGTCGTGGAGGAGATTTTTGATTTTGAACTGAAGTGGGCGCTAGGAAGGATGAAGAGGGACAAAGCAGGGGGTTTGGACGAAACACGGGTTGAAATGTTTATTTTAACAGGAAAGTTGGGGACAAAATGGCTATGGAGATTGCTTAATGTGTGTCCGAAGGAGGGAAGTATACCTAGTGAATGCCATACTGGCCTGATTGTTGCAATTTGGAAGCAAAAGGGGGATGTGCATGACCCTGAGAAGTATCGGGGAATAGCATTGTTGGGACATGTGTTTAAGCTACTGGAAGGGATTCTAGATAAAAGAATTGGGGCAAAGGATGAATCGCAGATTAGGGAGGAACAGCAGGGGTTCTGGAGAGGGAGAGGGCCAAGTGACTGTCTGTTCTCACTTAGGCAGTTAGTGGAATAGAAACTGGAGGTCAAAGGGGTTATGGCATGGGGTTTTGTAGATTTGGAGAAGGCTTATGATACTGTTCCTAGGGAATTAGTCATTTCTGCACTGCGGTGGATGGGTGTCCCTGAAGCAGAAGTTATGATGGTATAGGGTCTTTGTGAAGGTACAAAGGGTAGGGTTTTGATTGATTCAATGATGTCAGAAGAGTTTGGTAAATATTGGGCTCAGACAGGGTAGTGCCCTTAGTCCACTACTATTATGGTAATGGACATGATTAGCAGAAAGGTCAGCACCAACAACGTGCTGAGCAAGCTGCATGCAGATGACCTGGCAGTAGTTATGGATAGCAAACAGGAGTTAGAGCAGGTTTTAGTAGAATGGAAGGATTTATTTGAGAGTCATGGGTTACGTATGAGCCTGGATAAGGCAGAGGTTCTGTCAGTGGGTTTGCAGCGACAGGAGTTGGGTATTGCCCTAGAAGGAAGATATATTAAGCAGATGGATAGTTTTACATATCTAGGGGATATGATATCTGGTGATGGTCTGATGGAGAGGTATGTAAGAGGTTTCAGCCAGGGGCTCTGACCAGGAGAAATGTCTAGGGGGTTATGACAGGTAGGCACATTTCAAAGAAATTAAAAGGGAAAATACTGGGTAAAGGGTGTTATTCCAGCATGTATTTACGGGCTTGAGACCGTGGCCCTGTATAATGCATACAAGTCACTTCCATCATCATTATGAAACGAAGTGGACTTAGAGCACTGCCCTGCCTGAGCACAGTGTATACTACCAACTCTTCCGATATCACCGAACCAACCAAACCATACCCTCATAATATTCATAAAGACCCTCGAACGTCCCGACTTCTGCTTCAGGTCCACCTATCCACCTCAACGTATACATAGCTATAACTCGTTAGGTACCTTTTTCATAAGCCTGCTCTAGATGTACACAATCCAACACCATACTCCATTTGACATCCAGCTTCTTAAGTGAGAATATACCATATATATATACCAATATATACTTCAAACTCTTCCGACATCACTGAACCAACCAAACCATACCCTCAGAACATTCATAGAGACCCTCGACCATCCCGACTTCCGCCTCAGGTACACTTATCCACCTCAACGTATATAGAGCTATAACTCGTTAGATACCTTTTTATAAGCATACTCTAGGTGTACACAATACAACACCATACTCCATTTGACTTCCAGCTTCTTAAGTAAGAATATACCATTACTTGTCCCTCTTCTCCTCCTAAACCCCGGCTGCTCTTCGCCAATCTCTAATTCCACTCTTGACCTTATTCTTCTATCCAAAAGCATTTCCAGTAGCTTAAAAACCATCCCTCGTCGGAACATACCAAGATAACATCTTATCTGATTAATGTGTAACGATGCCACTTTGTAAACAAACTTCATAATGCGTTGAACGTTTACTTCGAGCTATTCACAAATAACCAGTGTTCGTGTAACCTTTATTTGCGTCAACGTTTAATCTGTGAACTCACACGTATTTTCCAAAGTTCACGTTCCCAGAAAAATTGACTGATGAATACCGGTAAGTTTGTCCAATGTAAGTAACAATCTCTTATAAAATCACAAAAACAGGTAGTGTAATGTCGAAGAATAACATACCAATTCAAGTAGAATATGTTTTTTCCAAAAAATCATCCTGGAATGTCTTTTATCAGCTAAAGCAGGCTTAAGATTGTAGAAACAACGCAATTAGGCTTTACTAATCTATACATGGATAGGCTAGCACTGGCATGAGCGAGTTTGGTGAATGTAATTTATGATCATGCAGACAGACATTATAACCTTATTAGTCTCGTGTGGACCTATCGTAGCACATGATGTACCCGTAAACAATGTGTCTGAAGATACGGTGGACTTTGTAAGTTAAATTTGGCAAAAACTCATTATGCTGGTCACTGGCGTAAAGGGATACCGAATCAGTCTCCGAACAGTTGGCAAATTACTCTCCGCATTGAGAGTTCGGTTCCCTGGACTTCCACTCTTTTAAAAATACTAAAATAAATGTGCATAATATGACATTTAGCACATCAAACATAACTGACAGGAAAAACTAGTTAATACTTTAATTGGTAACTCATTATCCAACATTCCCGTACCTGTTTGATAATTAATTATTGTTAATAATATTGTTAATAACTATGCAATGATACTTCTGCAGCCTACAATATAGAGGCAATGTCATTTGTATTTAATAATATTGAATCGAAAGGGGAATACCTTTATCGAAATGAGATAAAAATGCCTGCTGCATAAACATAACAGGTTTTTGTGAAAGAAATACCACAATTGGTTGCAGCAACTTAAATTTGGGAAAAAAATCAAAACACGTTTAACGTTTATCCAAGATCTACTCAACAAGTTTTTACAATGATAACCTGCGATGTGATTAGTGTGTGAGGGAACACATTGGTTTTGCTTGCAGCAACTTTAATCCATTATCCACCAAACGTTTACTATTATTTTATGCAGTATATAATGATCCTCTTGCAGTCTACAATACCAAGGTAATGTTATTTGTGTAATGTTGTAAAACACTACTTTTGGTTGCAGCAACTTTCATTCCTTTTACCGTAAACGTTTATGATAACGGTTATTTGTTGCAGTGCATATTATAGAAGTATACTGAATGGTCAAAGACGATTTATACTGTAGGTAAAAAGCATATTCGACTACGAAATCAACTTAAGCAATCAACTGTCTTATATTATGCATAACAGATACAGATCTGACATCACTCTGCGAAAGCCGGGCCTATGTGAATGAAGGCACATGTTTATATGTATATATTATCAATGTTTCATGTATTTACGTTCCTAATTACTCTGGGGAGCAATGTGAATTTGGTAGGCACATACTATTAGTTAAACAATTAAGATATAACTATTTTGTAGGCATTCCATCATATTTTACAACGTACATGTGAAATAAATTAGTGTAATCACAAACTTTAAAACATTGTCTACATTGTACTTATAGAAGAAATTGAATAGTGAGCACTTTATGCTAAATTGGCACCATGCATGGGTGACGCTGGTGTATTTTACGTAATTTTACAGAATAGCTGATCAAGTATGTTTGCGACTTCGTAGGGGAAAAGTATATACCTATACATACACCACAGTGTTAGTGAAACTAGCCACCGGATAGCTACCACCCGGATTATAACCCCGGACAACTAGACAAAGGGCTATAATTATAATGTATTCTAGATAGCAATTCAATGAAGAATCCAAATATACACCTAGAACCTTTCAGGCTACACAACTGCTAAGATACTACCATTGACATTACCGACGTACATAACCTTGCATTTTTAACATTGAAAAACATACCCTACTCATTCTACCAATTAAAATACTATCAAGCTCCAACTGGAAACCAACAACTTCGGTCTCTGAGCAAACTTCCCTATAAATCGTTGTATCGTCCGAAAACTTCTTAACAATTGAAACACCAACAGCATCATTTAGATCATTGATAAATACAATAAACAACAACAGACACAAAACAGAATCCTGGAGAACAGCAATAGTAGTATTCCAACCTCCCATAGCTACTACATGCTTACGTCCACCAAGCCAACTAAGAATCGAACTAAGAATATAACTCTTAATAACCCAACATTATAATTTAAGTAACAACGGATTATGAGGAACTTTACCAAACACCTTTTGAAAGTCTAAAAATACAACATCAACTGGCTTACCAACGTCGATAGACCTAGTAATCGCGCCAAAAAAATACAGAATATTCGTAAGATAAGACCTATGCTTCATAAAACTATGCTGAGAGTCCTTGGTTAAAAAGTGACTATTTAAAAATTGAACTATGATATCCTTAAAAAACTGAGTTCATAATCTTACAAACCACACTAGTAAGACTGACATAACCATACAAATTACCAGAATTACTACTATCTCCCTTTTTAAAAATAGAGGTGAAATTAACACACTTCCAATCTTCTGGAACGACACCATCCTCCATATAACATTGAAATATAATGATAAGTGGAACAACTAAAAAATCCCAAAAGTATATATGGATGAACCTCATCCTGACCAGTCATATTCCTATTGGTTTAGCACGACGAGACATCCATCCAAGAAAATCCCAGTAACTAATTAGAAATTGGAGGATAATTTGAAAGCGACTACTATCATATTCCCTTAACGTTCGTACAGTATACTATTAATCTGAATTAGCTGTTGGTAAAGGAAGGTTGTATTATGGTTCCTCGAGTCATCCACTATCGGCACGACCACACAAAACATGTGACGGAAATTCGCACATTTTGCATGGGCCAGTTTATCTACCGTGTCGACATAATAATAATAATAATAATTATATTTATATAGCATGACCGACTGCCTGGCATGACATGGATGAATAGAGGGACCAACACAAAACATTATGTGCATAGTCCCAGAGTAGTGTGTATTGCGGAAATCACGGACTGCTTACCCTGTTTATATCCATGTTGTTTTGACCAATCCCAAAATCAAACTGGAAATGTAATTAGTCAATTAAAACATCGACTTCAAAGCCTATTCGCCAAGACTACGCCCCTTTAACTACCAACCGGTTAGATTAAATAAAGCAAAACATAAAGAGTACTAACCCCAACCAAGCAGGTATATCATCCTTATTGAACACAAATTTAGATAAATCCTTTCGCTACGAAGCTACATGCGGCGTGTTCCTAGATTTACCCACAATACAAACAAATAATACAAACTTGTATCAGTCGCTATACGGATTTTGTTGATCGTTTAGGACTTTTTAGCGGATTTGTTCAAACATAGCGCCACAAAATCTGCATTAACAAACAAAATGTCCATTAAAGGAAAGGTGAGTCACAGTGTATTGTATGTCAACTTATTGCATATTCAGTATCAATATATATATATTAGAGACAATGGCCAGCGAGAGGACCATAATGAGGTAGTAATACTGATAGTGAATCAGAAGATAGTGAATCGACTATCCCACCCCTCCTAGTATTACAATTAACCACTTAAAGGACAAGTCCACAGGATTATTTAAACTGACATACGGATGCATGATAATATAAAACAATCAATAAAGCAGACAACTTCCACGGATCGATCTTCATTCAAGAAATAATAATGGTTTTAACGA
>JAODAI010455467.1:0-22553 GCA_027575025.1 Scotoplanes globosa | reverse complement strand
TGTTGGAGCCTTTACCTTTCCCAGTCCCTTCCTCCTCGTCTTGTCCTGCGGGACATGACCATGCATCTTTAGTTCCTTTAAAAATGTATTTAATTTGCCTTGACCAGTTTTTATTTTGTTTTTATTTTATTTTGCCCTGGAGGAGCCCCTTGCGGGGCTCGAGCAGGTTTTCCTTCTACACAGTCTAGCGGTTGTTCAGAGGGCAAAGGATTTGGGTATTCAATGTTAATAAATTTGACATTCGAAGTTGAAGTTCCAATAATTATTTGTTCTCTCTGGTTATTCTGGTTCCAAAGCTCAATATCATATAATTACGCAAGAAATATTTCTGGTTAGATATTAGAAAGTTTTCCAGACAGTTGTTGATGTGTGGAATGTCTTGCCAGTCACTCACGTCGATATTATCAATGCCTATAATATTTGTATTGATAAGTATATAAACATACTCTGGATGTCCACAATGTGGAAGATGTAGGTATGTGGTCATATTATGATAATTGTGTCCATACTCATTATTTCTTACTTAACTTAAATTGCATGCATCAAATTGACTGCCAAATCTAGGTGGTTGTGTAACTATAATTATAATTATTAATTATAACCTAAACATACAATGTAGTAACATTGCAGGTTGCCAATTGTAATTTGAGATTCGGCTTAGTGTATGATAGTAAACACAGACCAAACGATAATGCAACAACTAAAGGGAGAAACGATTGTGATTTGGATAATAACACACTAGTCCTGACCCAGGATTCGAACGCAAATATTTCACAAGTTAGAGCCACCACATCACTGGTATATAACTACACATAAGCCAAATACCCGTGGATAACATAATGCTGGCTTAGATGTGCGTGCAAGTGTTCAGTGATTATATACACTACATACTTGTATATTTTGTAATACTAAAAATATTGCAACGTACAAACAAGTATATTTTAGCATTTCTTTTAAATGGTTACTGGTTGTAACTCATAATTACTAACTCATTAATTAAATATATGTTGCTTGATATACTTATATGCTTTAAATACATTGTGTATATTTCATTCAAGATATTAGCATAAGTGATGCGTTAGTTATACACAACACACGTGCTCAGGCTTACTTCCATTTTATTTGTGTATAATTAACACACCAATTGTATAAATAAATGTACACAATGTTGTGCTGCTTTTGTACAACTAAAGCATATACTACTTTGTTTAATTTATTTGATTTATTTTTTGTACAATCGATTAGTTATTCAAATTGTAATGTCACTGAAAATAGGTGCACAGTATAATAATTAATAATTTAAAACGTTAGGTAAAAATAAACCTTATGCAACACACATGTTTTTATAAACTCGTCCATTTTATGATATTAAAATAAAATAAAATTAAACATAGCAGTTCAACTCGCGCACTATCTCCTACCCATATCAGAACTACTCACACACATACCCTACACCAGCAATACATAAATACAATGTCAACTGTGAAATAAAAAAACAACATTTAAACACCGCTAGAAAATATTTAAATTAAAGAAACATCTTAATTGTGCTGTTTTGATAAATTCCCCCAAATGACGCACACGCTTTTTATTTGAGAATGTTCAAATACGAGATTAGTAAGCGGAACAACATCTCCCTGTCGTATTAGGTAATTGTGATTTAAGTAATTTGTATTGGTGAATTAATTAAATACCGATGGCAGTAGGTGATGCTTATATAATAAGTTCACGGGATGGTAATAACACCGATTGTGTAGATTAAGATGTATATGTGACAGGTCAAAATTAGACGTGAATTTGAATCAGGATAGGCATCTGAAATTACGCGAATATATAGTTTTTGAAGAATTGCAAGCTTGTGAAGATATGTAAAAAATGCATGTATTCGTACTGTAAGATGAGCACATATTAATTTCAATATATAACACTAACATAATAGTATTTTGAATGTCAGTTTGAATTATACTCCATTACAAATGACATAAACAGTTTAAATTATTCTGTAATATGACGCCAATGTATTTGGGACTGTCACTGATTTCAATAACGTTGCCATTAACGTTTATTGGGGAAAATACATTGTTATATATATGATACAAATTATCACATTATAATAGTTGACGGATTTTCTGGTTATAATGTGCATATTACACTGCACAATGCAGTAATATTATTGGCAAGCCTGCTGTACATATACATTTCATAAATAAAGTATTACTGTTTATTTAAAAGTTGCTTTAAACTTACTACTTTACTATCTTTACATCCACTTTGACAATCATTCCATTTAAATTGAATTATGTTACAAAATGTTTACTGACTGCAATATTCACAACAACACGTCTCATAATAACGATGTTTTATTAGCAGGTGATAATAGTCAGACCATCGTTATCAAGCAGTGAGACTATATTGATCAATGATGACACCGCACTTAGATACTCACCCATCGTATATTATAAGTCGAATAACACTACTACTGTATATGATTTGTGTATTTTAATTAATTATTTATAGAACAGTGTTTTAAGCTCATAACGTGTTATCCGCCAGTTTTAATGTATTTGTTGACAATAATATTAACTGGAATTGATAATAATGTTTCATTTTAGATCTTATCAACCATGACAATCTACATATTGATAATGTTACGTCAATATCAACGGATACTCCAAGTACACCACTACCACCAATCACTACTATATCGATGAGTGGCGGAACTCTAGACACGTCTTCTGTAAATCCGGTATGGTACGGTACGTTTACAAATACGCATAGTTATGTATTGCAATATAATTTCGCTATTTACTTACTATTCGTTAACCCACCTCTAAATGCCTGAATACACCGACTCCAAATTTCGAATGTATGTTATTCAAAGCTCCCGTAGGCCTATATATTTCCAGGTTAGGATTGAGGACATCATACTTACCTTACGATGATTGACTTACTTCGATCACATTATTGTGTTAATATATAATCTGAAGATGATTGTAAAACTGTGGTAACCGCGTTAATCGATTAATCTGAACAAACACACTTATCAAATGGTATTGTGGGACGGAAATGATTAAAGATCAAATAACTATACCATATTTCGTTGTTAACAATAATTATACCGTATTGAACGTGTCCCAAATCGACTTATCAACACTGTTGATACTGCTTATGATGTATACGCAAATCCAGGTGCGGTTACTACTAATGAATACTTGATCAGACACTATATATAATTGTATTTAACAGGAAATCCAGGATATCATTTTAATATTTTGACCAGTAACCCTCTTCAAAGTTTTGAAACCAATATAATTTTAACCAATTCCAGTCCGTTAGTAAAACGCAAGTCACTTATAATCGTTGCATAGGGTGTTCATCGGGAGATGATGGTACATGTCGGTCTCGTGGGAGGAATATTATCTGTCTCGTTATTATAATATCACCATATGTTCGTAAAGAGTAGGGAGTAATTCCTTTTATATATTTGTATCGTATACATCATAATTGGGACATGATTATAATACGCCTACCCATCCGGCACTATTATAGCCCCGATGCCGGTGTGATATTAAAAAATATCCTCTCTCTCTCTCATTTTTATATTCCCCCGTTATGTTTGTTCATTGAGGTTATTTTTGTGTTAGTATGTGTTTGTATTGTATTGGTTTGAAGCTTTTCATATTATATCTACCATTGTTTCCGTTGTGTTATCCTTTTTTAAATGTATATATACCCCTTCCTACTGTGTATTTCAAGGGCAACGAATATGAAAATTACTCACCCGGGAATAATGTGAATGATTGATTGGTCGTGTCTGTTAAATTACGTTGATTATATCAGCAATACAATGTTAAAGCACATTAAGGACATTGACAAATATTTCTACATACTAAATGAAGACAATGGATGAAGGAAAACTGTGTAAACATACGGTAATGCTGCCAAAATGTGTTGTATAAACACTAGTATACAATGTAAAACAGCTTCATTATGAAAATAAAAACATAATCATGTTTATATATTATGTATCTCCTCTACAGCTATCGTAATAATAATTCCGGTTCTACTGTTGATTATTGTAATTCTAGTAGTACTGCTGGCCGTGATATACCGACATTACAAGTTATTTGTGTAAGTAAAGTAAAGCTTATATTTTGTTTGTGTGTTATTATTATTGTCAATACACCGATTGGCCTACTTGCAATGTACAAAGCTATGTGTCCCGTACAGTACAATCAAATAAATGAAATATATGTTTGTAATTATGATCGACATATTAATGTATAATATAATTATGTATACGCCTATTGTTGTAGTGAGTAAAATAAGTTATATACTAGTGACAATAATATGTTCATTTACTTGTATTGTACCAACCATAAAGAAACGTTTATCATATTATTTACCCACACTGCAAATTCAACATATTGAACTGCCATCAATGACTTGGCTAAACCGACTTCACATTAATGGGCATAAATGCAATGTAATCGCACTTAGTGACAGTTTCAACGTACAGACAATCTGATTCATATTTTTTTGAGGATCAAACATATCGTCTATATTTTGACCACATGCACATCGTAATAGAAACGTATATATTAAAATGTCAATAGGTTGATATCATACAGAGTATTACACCGTACTGACAACGTTACATGAATAATGCAGTATAAATCAGTTGATGTCCAGCACTTTATTTTGAATGAAGGAATTGATTGTTATTTATAATATTATCATGAGCATATTCAAACATGTAATTTAAAATCAACCTGGTTAACATGATCATTATGTACTAGCAATGTGGTGATCACGAAAATTTAAATTTGAGTCTAAAATACATGAAATATGTATCATGAAAGAAGTGTATTTTTATATGCGTTATTCTGTTAATTAAAGTAAGGGCCCTTTTCTGAATGGTGTTTTAAATGCTAGAAAAAAGCATTATAATGCAAATATAGCTAAAAGAAGGCACATTGATATATTCCACATCCTTGTATCGGTAATATTTGACTATATGTGTTGTCATGTATCAATAATACTAAATTAAGGGCGCTGTCCATAACGGCTTATAAATTATTGACATAAATACATCATACAAGTTATTATCGTTAACTAAGAGGTATACGTAGTATTGCATATTACGCATTCCTATATCCACATGTTAATATATGCATCTCTTCGATAACACAATTCTTACATTGACAATCTTCACTTCGAGATAATGATATATTTCATGAAATTGAATGTGTAACGCAAGTTAATATTGATTAAGATAGTGATTACTTAATTTATTTAAATGACGTTTGAAATAGAAGATATATAATTTTCCTAGGCAGTAAATTCCATATTACAATGGAAAGATAGAGTAAACTATTGTTTGCAAAATTTGTATTGAAATAAGAGACATGGAATTAAATTGCATGTGCAGTGTTGTAATGGTGGATGTCGGCATCGAAATTAAAGAAACTGCTAAAAACGTTTGGAGTAAGATTATCAATTGTACAAAATGTTAAAGTGGCAAAGTTGAAATTATTTAAGTCACGACAAAGGGATCGGAAATGGTCATTAGTATGGTCTCCATAATTTGAAAGAGTAATATGACGAATTATATTTACCAATTCCTGGCCAAACTGTTAAACAATATATTAAATATCGTGAAATAAAGGTATAATATAAGGAATGAAAAATTAACTTAGCTATGTAAAACATGTGTTAATTTAGAAAGCACACCCCATTATGTTTATATTATATTAGTAACTAGATCAGCATGGTTATTATATGTTAGTCGCGAGTCAATTTCAACACCTACAAATTATATAATTATTAACTATTTGTAAAAAATGATATTCATAATAAGTTGGACGTTACAATTGTTAATACACCGTTTTCTAATAATTGAGAGATAATTTATTGAAAGAAAGATGGTTGTAATATGCATATAAATGGCTAGATGCAATTGTTTGAAGTTCCTCGGCATCACTATTTGAGAAAAAAATAAATTAGTATCATCAGCAAATAAAGCAAATAAAGCAAATAACATTGACATATATAATAAACCTGTGGCATGCCATTTGCTATCCATAAGTTCAGACTAAATATGAATAAGTAATGCAAACTATTTCCTGTTAACGAGACAACTGATTATCCACGCTAAACCAACACCTATAATACCATAGCAGCTTAGTTTGTTCAATACAATGTGTGGTCGATTGTATCAAGAGCCGTTGAGAGGTCCATACATATTAAAACTGATGTTAGTGTCTGGTGAAGATAATTGTACAGTTTTTTTAACACAATCAGATAGTGCTAATTCGGTTGAACATCTTGACCGAAATCATGATACTGATCGTTATATTAAGTGTTGAGATAACATTGTATATGCGATTACATACGATTCTTTCAAATATCATTGATTTTTTTTTAAAATAGAAGCAGGTCTATAATTGGTGATAAATTTGGGGTTAACTTTTTTTGAAAATATGAATGACTTTTGCTTTTTCAAATCGACCGGGAATAATACCGTGATTATAAGATAAATTATTAATAAAGTAAAGTCAACTGAAAATTGAATAAATCACTTTCCTGTCAATGTCTGGTTTTACGCAATCGTAACCAGTATATTTGTTAGGTGTTAGACAGGAGTGTGCAACCATAACAATTTCATTATCAGAAGTGGTGAACATGAAAAGGATTAGGAAATGTTACATAATCATTGGCACTTGATTGTCTATGTGTAGTAGCAGCGAATGAAGGATCGACATTCACAACAAATATAATTTAATCCATTCGCTGTATCATCAGGGTTCTCTTGTTACCTGGTTATTATGCATAAATAGTACTGAATAAGAATTGAAAAATTAATTGCTATATGTTTATGTAAAACATCATTAATATTCGACCATGTCTTCCTAATATTATAATTACAATCATTAAATGTATCAGTGTAATAACGTGTATTTGATATACGAAGTTTGTGATTAAGTTTATTGCGTTGCTGACTTCTTAAATATATCATATACAGCTTACGTTTCATTGTATTTGATTTAAATGAACTTTTATATTACTTTAAAAATACTGAACTAAATACATGATATGCATCACTTACATTATTCACATACAAGGATGAGGTTATTAATGTGTCGGGAAATTACTTCAGGGAGCTGCATAATCAGAGAGGTGGTGCAGATCTGGATTTACCCAGTTCAGTGAGGGATATTATTGGGTGGAGGAGATTTCTAATTTTTAAGTGAAGTGGGCGTTATGAAGGATGAAGAGTGACAAGGCAGCGGGTTTGGACGAAACACGGGTTGAAATGTTTATTTTAACATGGGAGATAGGGAAAAAATGGCTAGGGAGATTGCTTAATAATAATAATAATAATGTTATTTATACAGCCGCCAAAATCCAGAATAGATACTGTTCAAGGCGCTTTAACAATTATTACCCAGGTCATTGATTAACTCGTCGAACCTACACAATCGCAGGAACAAGAGGCAGCAGCTATATTAGCGCAAAATTGACGTAGATTCACCTTTCAGGTTTCCAATTATACACCTCGGTAAAGTGAAGCAATCAAGATAAAGTGCCTTTCCCAAGGACACACCCCGAAATAGCCACCAGCAGCGCTGTGATTCAAGCCCGCGACCTCACAGTCACTAGCTCTTTGCCCTAACCACTGGGATATCTCGACATTAAGGTGTGTCTGAAGGAGGGCAGTATATCTAGTGAATGGCAGACTGGCCTGATTTTTCCTATTTTTAGCAGAAAGGAGATGTACATGAACCTGAGGAGTATCGGGGTATCACATTGTGATTAAGCTACTGGAAAGGATTCTGCATAAAATAATTAGGGCAAAGGTTGAATAGCAGATTGGGGAGGAACAGCAGGGGTTCCGGAGAGTGAGAGGAACAAGTGATGATCTGTTTTCACTTAGGCAGTTGGTGGAAAAGAAACTGGAGGTCAAAGGGAGTATGTCATTGGGTTTTGTAGATTTCGAGAAGGCTTATGATACTGTTCCTATGGAATTAGTCATGTCTACACTACGGTGGATTAGTGTCGCTGAAGCACAAGTTAAGATAGTAGAGGGTCTTTATGAAGGTACTGTTGATTTGTTCAATGATGTCAGAAGAGTTTATGGTAAATATTGGGCTCAGACAGGGTAGTGCCTTTAATCCACGAATTTGTATTATGGTAATGGACGTGATTAACAGAAAGGTCAGCACCAATGACGTGCTACGAAAACTGCTATATTCAGATGACCTGGCAGTAGTTATGGACAGCAACCAGGAGTTACAGGAGGTATTAGTAAAATGGAAGGATTTAGTTGAGAGTCATGAGTTACGTATGGGCCTGGGTAAGACAGAGGTATTGTCAGTGGGTTTGCAGCGACAGGAGTTGGGTATTGCCCTAGCAGGAAGAGATATTAAGCAGAGGGATATTTGTACATATATCGGGGGTATGACATCAGGTGATGGACGGTCTGTTAGGGAGGTGCGTAAGAGGATTCAGTCAGGGGCTATGGCCTGAATAAATGTCTAGGGGGTTATGTCTAGGGGGTCAAAGAAATTAAAAGTGAAAGTACTGGATACATGTGTTATTCCAGCATGTATTTACGGGACCGTGGCCTTGTCTAATGGTCAAAAACAGCGTCTTCAAGTTTGTGAAAATAATTGGATGAGAAGGATCGCGGGGGTTAAGCGGGCGGAAAGGAGGAGGTTGTATGATATAAGGGAGGATGTTGTGATGCCTAGGAGTCTTACACAAACGGTGATGAGGCGGCGATTGAGGTTGGCTGGGCATGTGGAGCGCATGGATGATTGTCGTCACCCGAAAAGGACGATATCCCACGTGGAAGTATGTCGAAGGGGGAGCGAGGTCTCGTTTGAGAAGGAAGAACTGTGTTGAGAGGGATTGTAAGAGGGCTGGTTGGCGATTGGAGGGCTATTGCTAGGAGTAGTGGGAGATGGATAGCTTTGGCCAATGATGCTGCATCTAGTTAGTGTCTTCTTCCTCACCCCTTGTAGGGATATATGAAGTAGATAGAGAGAGTAAGAAGATTAACAATTAGAGAAGTAGATTTGCTACTAATACGAGTAGCTTTACAAATGATAGTGGGATTACAATTAAATTAGGAAATATCTTTTACTGCCATAAATAAATACATATTAAAATGTATCATTACAGCAACTTGATTTTCGTTTGATATAATGTCTAAATGTTACTAATAACATGATATAAAATTTACGAAGTGAGCAATTTGGTAGCCGATATACTACACCAACTATAACTTTGCTGACATAGGTACCACGCATACCGTATATTTCATACTCTCGAAAGCATCATTGAAAAAAGAAAGATCATATTGGTCAGTATATTTACACATTTTGAAATGCCGCCGACATATCTTTGTTTTCGCATAAGGTAAAATCTCAACTTTATGACAAGTATGAATCTGTGTTAAAATGTACTGCACGTCCTTTAGTTTTCTCGTTATGATCCACCAAAATACTTACATTATTAAGCCAAAAACTTATGTATGTGATTTTCGGTGTCACCCTATATCGAGATGATGGATCATATGAACCATGTATTATATATATATAATATATATATACAGGGCTATTCGCATATGTACGTAGAAGCTTATGATTGATTTAATTATTAAATGGCATATGCTCAAATTCAGATCTAGCTACAAACACGTTATGAAATCTTTGTCGGTCGTGACCCCGTTTACCCAACAATCATTTAAAATGTTATGAAATTTACAACAGTTAAACATGTATATTATATAAACCTAGTCCCCTATATTTCCACTTCCATGTACTCACCTCCATCATGGTCTGTTGACAGTTAATAAAATTGCATATTATTCCAATTCCCCATGTTATTTGAACTGTAGCCATAGAGTTATTCCAATACTCACAATAATCTATTTCGATTTAGAAAAGCGCCTATTTGGTATATTCAATTGGAAACAATTAGTTTTATTTAGTTTAGTCTATCTTCTATTTTTTACACAATCAGAAACATTTATAACATTATGATGAATGTACATTTACATGATGTAGCCTCTATATCTACATTTTGAGTCCATAATGATGGATGGGAAAGGAACAAATAACTGCCAGCCGCTTCATTGACCAAAGCTGTCCACGTCCTTCCATACAAAACCATGACTCTCCACTCTCCATCACTTCCGGCCATCCTAAAAAACATATCGACACATTCCTTCCATCTCAAACGAGGTATACCCTTTCTACAAACGTTCACATGCGACATCCCTATTTTCGGAAGTCGCCCTACATCCATTCGTTCTACATGTCCTGCACACTTAATGCGCCCCTTATCACTATTTGTGTATGTGTATTCGAGTCCCGTGACATGTAGTAACAAATTATATTTATTAAAAATATAAACGATAGTAATACATATTATTATAATTGCAACACATATTCCTGATATTTTGGGAAAATTAAACAATTATAATGAACATTAAAACTTAGGTATCTACCTTTTACGAAACCGAGTTATTACCTTTTGAAGGTGATAAATATAACAAAAACACATTATAGACCATCGTGCATATTATTATGGCAACATATAAGATATCACATGCCGGACCACTAGTTGAGTTGAAAGATATTGTCAGAATAGTCTACAATCGATAGTTAACCAAATGCGAGTGAACCATCCTTGGCCAGGTATATTCTACCCCAACTAAGCGATACTCCGACAATCATTATAATATATTATACTATACTGTCCTAACTAATTCACCTTCCATTTCCTAATATGCCTTAAACCATGATATAATTCACCAATATATGATCTTTCTAAAATAAGTATCTTAAAAAAACTACCCAGTGAGGGAGGTTGTAACACACAGTCTACTACATTTAATATCATAGTTCCCTATACACTATAAATCGAATATTTCCAATGACTTTAAAAATAATTGCACAATCATTTTACCTTCAGCATAGGAGATTGGTGCATGGTAATAAATCCAGTGACTCTCAACTATCATTTTGTAAATAGTCATATGACGGCGCTATAGCGACGCATGTGTATATTGTAGCTGTATTAACACAGCAATGCATATACTCATTAATTATTAAGATTCATAATAATTCTCGCGTTTAACTGCATTTTAATGCTACTTAATATGTTATAAGGGGTGGGTAGGATGGATACCTACATTTATTTTTATTTACATTATATATTTATTATGTTTCTGGTAAAAGTGGTCTGCGTTGTACAAGCTTTTGATTTTTCCATCCCTCCATCCACATTATATAATGATTATACTGCTATGTTATATGAATGTGGGAAATAATAAACTTGAACTTGAATTTGAACTACAGTATAGCATAATTACGTTGCTCACGTTATATATTGATGTTTTAATGTATTTATCATTATCCTGTATTTCTGATTTGTAGAAATAAATTACAGGTAACATCGAATTGATTTCGTCAGCAAAAAAGCAACCTATTTTCGATTCGTAATATAGTAGTAATATGTTTAGACCAATGTCCCATAATTAACTTGGAAATATGACACAGGTATGTATATTGTCATACATATATTGTTCTACGGATATTTTCAAATCATGTAAAATTTTGTCCGTCAAATAGCAAAAAGACCAATCGAACCCGACGGAGTTGCGAAAATGTTACAAGCATGGAGCTAAAAAACACGACCCAGGAAAGATCCAACTCTAAGCAGGATACCCAGATTAATCCAGTTTCGGAATCTGCTTCCTGCACGATTATTTATGAATACAACTCTATTGATGAATATGCTGATATAACGAATATCAATGCCGTACCTGCAACTAACGACGTAATTTACGAACCCATTGACGACGATGTCGATACGTATTTGAAGCCAATACAATGAACTCCCGAACTCCTGGCCGTGTAACATCGACGACAAATTAACCCATACAATGTAAAGGGATTGTAAAGGTTATTTCAATGGTAGTTGATATTATAGAGCAGAAAATTATCTACCAAATGCTTCAAACTAGAGTTAAATCGAACATTCCGTTCTCAATATATTGATGTTTGAATTTTTCATTTTTCATTTTTTTACAATCGTCTTTATTAAGACTACTGTGACGTATGGTCCTTATAACTAAAGTACAGAAATGGCCTGATAAATTGCTTGAAAATACGTTTTCCCAAAAAGTTAACGTGCGATAGTGTTCAAACTTGGTAGGAAGGTTGACCACAATACATATAATATTTGTGTAAATGTTGGAGTAGGTCAAAGGTCATTTGAGGTCAAACACTGAATACGTGGTTTTAGTGTTTAACCTCAAATGACCTTTGACCTCCACCAAAATTTACAGAAATATTATATGCATTGGGGTCATCCTTCATAGCAAGTTTGAACAGTAATATATATGTTAACTTTTGGAGAAAACGTATTTACAAGCCATTTATCAGGCCATTTCTGTACTTTAGTTGTAAGGACCATACGTCACAATAGTCTTGATAAAGACGTTAGTAAAAAATTGACGTCCTAAATTTCAAAATTTCAAACATCAATATATTGATAACGAAATGTCCGATTTGACTCTAGTTTGAAGCATTTGGTAGATCATCTTCTGCTCTATAATATCAACTAACATTATAATCAAACTTTATGAACCCCTAAAGGATTGTAAAGTCATTGCCGGGGAATATGTTACCACGCAGCATAAACCTCAGTCTCGTTTTTGTAGTACGTATACAGAAGCGAAATGTGCTAAGGGAAGTGAGTCAAAAAGTAATTAAATGATGGTTATGCAAGGATCATGTGGCTGAGGACTATAAGGAAAGGGTGGCGCGTAGCTTCAATGAGGTACAAGAGCAGCTGGGGAGTGTAGAGGAAGAATGGGGGCTCTTTAGATTAGCTTTTGTTGGAGTGGCAGAGCAGCTATGTGGAAGAACTACAGGCAAGCCGGTGGATCGTGGAAGAAAAGTCAGATGTGTTGGACGGAGGAAGTAGAGAGGGCGGTTACTGAGAAGAGAGAGGTATGGAATAAATTATAAGTGATCAGGGATAGTGGGGTCCAACCGGATTTAGCATTGTGACATTGTATGACCAGAAAAAGAGGCAGCAAGGAGGTCTGTAGAAAGGGCAAGGGGCGATGTGGAAGATAGCATTTATATCCAGTTGGATAAGGATGGGGGAAGGAAACTGATTTTTGCAACTTGCAAGGGACATGATGGAAGAGGGTGTCGATGTTAAAGGGGGAAGAGTGGTAAGGGATCAGGATGGGAAGTTGTTCACATGAAAATGATGAGGTTATTAAGGTGTGGGGGAATTAATTTAGGGTTGAAATGTTTATTTTAACAGGGGAGGTGGGAACAAAATGGCTAGGGAGATTGCTTAATGTTTGTCTGAAGGAGGGAAGTATACTTAGTGAATGGCAGACTGGCCTGATTATACCTATTTGGTAGCAAAAAGGGGATGTGCATGACCTGATAAGTATCGGGGTATCACAATATTGGGACATGTATTTAAGCTACCTGAAAGGATTATGGACAAAATAAGTAGGACAAAGGTTGAATCGCAAATTGGGGGTGAACAGAAGGGGTTTCGGAGAGTTTGAGGGACAAGTGCTGGCCGGTTCTCACTTGGCAGTTGGTGGAAAAGAAACTGGAGTTCAAAGGGAGTATGTCATTGGATTTTGTAGATTTGGAGAAGGGTTATGATACTGTTCCTGGGGAATTAGTCATGTCTACACTGCTGTGGCTGGGTGTCCCTGAAGCATAATTAGGATGGTAGAGGGTCTTTATGAAGGTACAAAGGGTAGGATTTTGATTGGTTCAATGATGTCAGAATAGTTTATGGTAAATATTGGGCTCAGACAGGGTAGTGCCCTTAGCTCACTACTTTTTATTATGGTAATGGTCGTGATTAGCATAAAGGTCAACATAAAGGTCAGCACCAAAGACGTCCTGCGCAATCTGCTATATGCATACGACATTGCAGTAGTTATGGATAGCAAACAGGAGTTGCAGGAGTTGTTGGTGTAATGGAAGGATGTATTTGAAAGTCATGGGTTGCGCATGAGCCTGGATAAGACAGAGGTTGTGTCAGATGGTTTGCAGCGACAGGAATTGGATATTGCCATAACCGGAAGATATATTAAGCAGACGGATAGTTTCACATATCTAGGAGGTATGATATATGGTGATGGACGGTATGATGGGGAGGTGCGTATGAGGATTTAGTCAGGGGCTCTGGCCTGGAGAAATGTCGAGGGGGTTATGACAGATAGGCACATTTCAAATAAATTAAAGGGGAAAGTACTGGGTACATGTGTTATTCCAGCAAGTGTGGAAATAAGTGGATGAAAAGGACCGCAAGGATTAAGCGGGCGGAAAGAAGGAGGTTGGATGATATAAGGGAGGAGATTGGGATGCCTTGTAGTCTTACATAAAGGGTGATAAGGGGGTGATTGAGGTGGGCTTGACATGTGGAGCGCATGGACGATGGACGTCTCCAGAAAAGGGCGATGTCGCACGTGGAAGTTGGTCGGATGGGGATGGGGAGGCCTCGTTTGAGTTGGAAGGACTGTGTTGAGAGGGATTTTAAGTGGGCTGGTGGGGTTGACAATTGGAGGGTAATGGCTAGGAGTAGGGTGGGGGGGTTTAGAGCTTTGGTCAGTGATGCAGTAGTTAGTTATAGCATTCTTCCTCACCCTTTTTTTAGTGGATACATGAGGTAGAGAGAGAGGATTTAATTGATAAAATGATAATTAATAAAGTCAATTTATAAACTGGAGAGATACATATCCGATTATACGATATGGTGTTGATGTATTTATAGAGGGATGTGGCATATACGTCATACACATTTCATGTACTTTAAAAAAATATCCAAACACAAATATCAATCAACTTATAATGGAGTCAGACATATCATCACTGTCTTTGTGTTTCATTTCATAATACTGGTCAGGCGGTGCCCTACTTGGTTGCAGTGCACTATGTTGGCTTGGAGAATATGTGATATTATTGTAGCTATGCCATGTTGTCATTTTTATATTTATACATTGGTAGTGTTCAAATGGCCATTTTCCAAACATGTGTCATATAATATAGTAAATCACCTACACCATCGATCTAACTCTATTTCACAAAAAGTGTCATAGTATTCCCCTTTGCCTTGTATTGTCCATCAATAACATCCGAAATGAGTGGAAATATTCGGGTGGGAAGTACTGCACCGTTTAGACAAGTGAATTATAGAGACAGTTGGTTGAAGGAATGAAAATATGATGACATTGAATATCACGGCAATATAAACATTCAATGCAAGATTTTAAATGGCGTATATTCCGACTTGTCAATATTTCACATGGATGTTATAGAATGGGCGATTGGCTATGCATAATACGTCGAATATAACGACGACACCATGGTTTCCCAGAAAGGAGGATCACGTTTCCCAGTGGGGTATGCTCTTTATATTTTGGTCATAAATGGACTACCCTATATTAATATATATTTGCATGGTTGGACTATTTTGTATTAATAAAAGGTCAATATCATAGATATAAGCACTATTTCTGACTCCGTCGTGAAAAATGTCCCTACATCATGGAACAAATCACGCTGTCGGGGAGGTCTAGCATACGTCTGGGAATATTATTCAATTCGTCGGGGAAATTTTACTATACTGTATCATCACTTATTTTTGCACAAATGTATTGTACAAAAATACATATTTAAAATTTGCCGAAGAATTCAACATTTCTTCCCTGACGTTAAACTGGAATGGGGAAATAATCCTCCTCATTCCTCGATGGCACCGCCGTTGATTGAGTGTGATGATGGGAATCTAAGGAAGGCCAGGGAGGAGGCGGATTTACTGGTTATGGCTGAATACAAACAAGTTGAAGAGCTTTGACGCATGATGTGGAGCATCTTTAATGTGTATAGTGTCACTCATTGTCAGGCAAATTTTGACGTAGCTAGACAAAGACGCATCTATTAATTCGTGGAATGCTTCTTTTTCTAGAAACCCAAAAATAATTTGCCATGTAGTAGAGTGTTAATTAACTACATGTTTTATAGGATTCACACATTGTATGTTTGTATTTAAATCCGAAAAATATGTTACCATTCTTCATAAGAGTAGTATTCCTAAGGATTCAGCATATTGGCGTCCGTAATCTTTCTATGTCATACATGGATGATGTTTGTTTGCACTACTGTACGCATTCCGGGTGATGATCTTCCCACATACCTAATGTCACGGTCAATGAATAAATTAATGACTAAGGCCAACTTCACGGTCAGTGTACACCTTAATGACTTGAAACCGTTGGTATGCCTATATAAAATATATTATACTTCACATGGTGGATGTTGTTCTTTTAGTATGTTACCGTTTGTAATTATGCATTAATAAAAGATCCAATATACTAATTTCACATTTTTGTCGTAACAAAACGAAACCAACTCAAATCTAACTTAAAATTTAAAGTTACTTCATTATAATCTAGAATAAAGATACATGAAAGGTACATTATAAATACATTTCGGTACTGATATGTAAACATAATTGGTTTGATTGTGATATTTAGCATTGCATTATGTAATTCATTGTATTCTATGAATTAGGTATTTGTGATGTTTGCTACTGTATTGCTTCTTGTGTATTATATTGTTATATATTTTCGGATTGTGTTGTTTCAAATGAACGGTGTTGCACATGACAACAAGTTCAGACTTACATAATGAAGTAAATCTCAATCCATTTACAGATAAAATTATTACAACACATACATGTTGTGCGTTTTGTGTACCAACATGTACATTAAGTCCATATTTTAAAATATACCATTTTAAAATTCATGAGGCAACAACATAAAATGTCCGATGCATGTTGACGGGAATAATGTTACAATGTGAAAAATACATGAAAGTAACATTATAAATATAGACCTATGGAATTGTCACCCTTCAGACTGGACGCCGTCCAGAGCGACGTCTTAAAATACGTCTTAAAGTGAATAAATATGGCAGTAACTGACCACTGACTTTCAAGAACGCTCTAAAATTAACTGCAAAATATGATGTAAATTTATGATGTCAATTTTTAGAGGTATAATCGTAATAACTGCCAAATTTAATACTGAATACCAGTATTTTTGTTGGAAGATGTCCACAAATTCCCGAGAACCGAGATACATATTAAAGGTTTTTTTCTCTCAAAATAACCGTATATTTGTGAAAATGGTTCCAAATTAATTAAAATTACACTAATATATAACTAAATTGCCTGAATAATCTAACTATAATATAATAAATCCGAAAATTATGTATGTTTTGATTTAATATGGTATCCCCAAATATCCACTATGTAGTCAAACTATCCACTATGGAGTGATATGGTAAAGTGCCAAAGCTTGGAATTTATAATGAAACATATTATAAGGAGAAATCAATACACCGAGTCAATAAGATTCCCGAGTTAAAGTGTTGATTGATAGGACACTGTGCTCTGCTACTACACCCATACATCATACGGTTACGCAATGGTTAATATTTAATAGTTCCAAAGCATAACATTTTGTTATTTTTTAATGATATGATACCAGTTTACCGAAGTATAAGTGAAGTTGCCATCGAATCTTCTATAACTTAATTAACAGCTTCTTAAAGAGTAGCGATATAAGAAGTATCGAAAAGCAGCAGAGCTTTTCGAGTCTCTCTCTCTCATATATAGAGGAATATATTAATAATATAATTAATATTGTACAAATAAAATAAAATATTTAATAGTAATCAAACATACATAACTGTAAGTAATACTCTTCAAATTTAAAATGCAATGTCCACGGAATGCAGTAAAATATCCTTCGACATGATTTAAAAATAGAAAGAATGACAGTGTTATATAGTTGGATTTCAATATGATACTCAAACCAGCACCATGGGACCGAAGCTGCAATTGATATAACTTTGTCCTAGAGGTAGTCATATGTAATAGCTGTATTGCTCGAGTAGCAAAATTATGTAATTGACGATTGTGAGAGAAATAAACACTAATGTATGATACCAAATGATGAAGAAAACCCTTAAGGAATTTACAAATACAAATTACAATATGATAACTATAATGGTTTTAACTTGAGTATTGTTACCCATGAAAAGTGGGCCGAGAGACAACTAACATTATGGACATCTATATAAGTAACCTGTACTGTAGAAAACATTTACAATCAAATGCTGAAGCTGAAACGCCAAAGAAAACCCGTAAATTATACAACCGACTGTAATTTATATTACCGATTGCAATTTTTAAATTATACAAAATGTTATAAAATTTACTATTTTGTTGCAAGTTTTCGAATAAGTCTCAGTATTTACAGTTTTAAACTGTATTTCAATTTACAGTTCGTTGTTATATTTTCAAGTTGGTTGTCAAATTTTCAAGTTTTCTTTGGCGTTTCAGATGACAGTTATTTAGTTGTTCATTCAATAGTTTTTTTACAGTGTAACTTTGTAGAAGATTAATATGATTAATATAAGAATCACATGTATTTCCCTATATAATCAGAGTATAATTAAAATGTGGAAGATATACGGTAATGTACAATGTATGCAACGTGGATTTAGGTAGTTTTCATTTAACTTTGTAAATAACACGATTGGCTTAGAATAGTTTCGTATGAACATAGCTATAGTATTATGATCCTACCAGCTTAACTTAATAGTAGTAATTGATCCTAATTGTGTACTAGGTAGAAAATGAAACTAAGATTTAATTAATTATTGTCATTAACTGAACGCTTTTACCAAATACAAGAACTGTATTTTTCAATGCTAAGGGATAATAAATTAGCATCCAACCAATAATAAATATAAAAAAATATCAATGGCAAATAATTCAAAATTTGCCTTGGAGAATTTAAATGTAAATATCGTGCCATTTATATAACACCTTTTTCTACCGTAGTTACAAAACGCCTTACATTTCCACAGTCATTGTTATACTCGTCGAACTCACGTAGTAGGTCAATGACAGCTGCAAAGGTAGCGCCATGTGACATATAATCACCTCAATATGGACCAAACTAACACCTCCATAGAGAGAAACAATCGAGATCAAGTGCATTGCTCGGGAACATAGGGTGAAATGGTTCCGCCAGTATTCGAACCATTAATCATTGGATCACTAAACCCCACCAGTGATTGCGCTATGACCTTGAAGGATACCAAATATTAGTACTATAACGACAAAATAACAGAAGGCCCCAAATTGATACCTGTGGAACACCAGCATTGCAAACTAACTAACTCTTCAACCGTTGTATGACACATCAAGGATACCATATTCGTATATTATTAAGAAGAATATCATGGTCCATTGGAATGTCAAAGACATTGGAAAGGTCAATGAAAATAATAGTAGCAAAAAGTTGGTTAATTAAGGATACCATGTTTAGACAAGATTAACTGAAATCATATAAGTGGAGTTATCTTTGGAAAACATTGAAAGTAGCTTAAAACATTGAGTTTTTTAATAAAACATGAACTATTACTATTCAGTTATGCATGAATTATAAACACAGGTTTATAATTGGATAATACACTTTTTTGTTCAGCTTTGTATATTGGAGTGACTTTTGCAATTTTTAGCCCTGATGGAAAACTATACTGAATTAAAATGTGTTAATGATCTGACGTATTTGAAAAACCGTCGTACTTTATAGGAAATACTATGACAAGTAGTAATATTACTTGGGAATTTAAGGAAAAATACTCCTTAATACTGTTTATACAATTAATGGTTCCATATCACTTTTAGGTAACTTATTTGATAAAATGTCAGTAACCGAAATACAAATAATGATTAAAGTCTATATGATCTGAATAGTTATAGTTGCAGAACTCATTCCTTTATCAATAATGCTATTGGCATTTTTTTTAGTTATCAGTAATAATACTTATTGTAAATACATTTATGTAACTTAGCATACGACCAGTTGATCTCATTTAAAATTTGTTTTTACAGCGAATATATTTGAGAGTTCCAGCAGTTATCATAACTTATTGTTTTGTGGTCCATATATAAGTAATGGGCAGCAAAGTTCAAAAACTTTAAACAAGTGCTTCACCAAACTTAATATAAGCATAATCAACATTATGGTCACGTAAAATATCTGACCAATCTACATTGATCTGTTAGTGTTGCATTCGTTTTACTATAAAGAATAATTGGACGTTCATTGTATTTGGGAGAGACTATTTAGATTACTAAATATATTAAATGTAGAGAAATGATCAGCCATATATCTAACAAGAATACCATTATAGGGAAATGAAACCCTGAAATTATAGTATTATGTATAATAGCTAACGATATGCGTTTTAAAACGGTATCGTTGTAATAAATACATTAACAAATAAAATACATAGTAATAAATTGAATGTGTAGGTCAACCATGATGCCATTATCAGACTTCTTCAAATTAATTTCCTTAAGCTTTCCGAGATATAAACAATTGACATTTCAACTTGAAACTGATACGGGGATGACATGTTATAGGAAATTGGCTTGACGTATATTTTGTACATAGTCTGTCTCTTGTACCTTCAAATGCTTATGCATTTTCATTATAATGTATGTATCTATATATTTACCTATGGAATGTGTAGTGAATCGATGATGTAATTATTATACATACTTCAGATCAATTTCTGGGGAAATGGCAGTTCCATGTATCAAGGCATATCCATGTTCAAACATCCATATTTTGAGGGATATTTAAATTTGTGTTTGCTTAGCCTTTCTTGCATAACCTTTCTTGCTTAGCCTTTCTTGGTATATCGTTATTAGTTGGATTTCATTTTTTAGATGAATAGTGCAAATGACGATAAAAGGAACATATCTAGCATAATTGTTTTCCAAGTGATACTGATCAAATATGTCGAACTAACAAAGTGGAAATCTAAGGTAGTGGTTATTATTTCAAGATGACGGCCACCTATTCCATTCAGGAGGGATTACTTAGCTGTCACCTGTCATTCAACTGAACCGCGATCGAGTAAAACAAGTTGTTTTTCAGCTGTGCCTTGGTTATTCGACAGTCAGACAGTAGTGCGGAAAGAACCGGCCGATTCAAGCGAATGTACATGGTATATGATTGTTGAATCATAGGCGACATTTTGTTCCTATCTCGCCTTCGCGCGCAGTTGCGCTTTTCGCAACAATGACAATATAAAATAAATGCTGTTAAAAATGTATACCCGTGATTAAGCGGTTATCAGTATATGGAATAATTATGTAAACATTAATTAGTAAGCTGCTATTTTCGACATTAAAGAGTTCATAAAGTTTTTTATAATGTCAGTTGATATTATAGAGCAGAAAATTATCTACAAAATACTTCAAACTAGAGTCAATATATTGATGTTTGAAATTTTAAAATTTAGCACGCCAATTTCAAAAACACGGGTTCAGTGTTTGACTTCAAATGACCTTTTACCTTCACCACAAATAACACATATCTTGTATGCATTAGGGTCAACCTTCATACCAAGTTTGAATTATATCGTACGTTAACTTTTGGAGAAAACGTATTTACAAGCCATTTATCAGGCTATTTACGTGCTTTAGTTGTAAGGATCATACGTCACAATAGTTTTGATAGAGACGTTTGTAAAAAATTAGGCGTCCTAAATTTGAAAATTTTAAACATCAATATATTGAGAACGGGATGTCCGTTTTGACTCTAGTTAGAAGCATTTTATAGATAATTATCTGCCCTATGATATCAACTAACATTATATACAAACTTTACAATCCATTTAAGTATTATGTTTATGTGAAGTTATTAAGCACAAATTAAAATCCCTGTATGACTAAACAATTATGCAGTTCAGTGACATAGTAGTGCAAGTATTAACATGGTGTTTTTTAGTTATTCACTAAGATGTAAATATGTGTATCAGTGTGTATATTGATGAAAATATCACTTGTACTAAATACACTATTATTATATTAGTTGCACCATATATGTCAATGTGACGCTGCTTATATCTTTGTGTCACTGTAATGTAGCAAACCGCTGTCAACTTACATCATTTTGTCGTCGCATTGTGTAGAGTTATGGAGGGTAGTGTATTTTTGCCATAGCGCATTATATGTGCCGTTCATCCCTGAGAAAGATGACACCAAATATATATTTCTGGAACCAGGTGCCATATTCCACATATGTATGATTAAACTTACACAGTTTGCACAGTCTATGAAATATTTTGATTATTTTAACAACATTGTATATAATTATGTTTAGGGTATATTCAGGCTGACAGTATATATGGGCACGGCGTGAATCAGCGGCGTAGCGAGGAATTTGGAGAGGGGGGATGCAGTTTACTGATTTGTCTCCTTCACTGATCTGTATGGTCCACTATCTAAGGGGAGCGCCGCCTTCAGTCGGCGCAGAGCGTATCAATTTTTTTTGAGAAATGAAATGTCCTTAGATGCAATCTGGTGCAACATTCTACGTAATGTAAATTTAGCCCAAATTG
>JAODAI010454356.1:0-14873 GCA_027575025.1 Scotoplanes globosa | reverse complement strand
GTTAGTGGCTTTCTACTTGTTAAGCGCTTTTGAATATATTGTACAAAATTAGCGCTAGATAAATGCATGTATTATTATTATTATTATATATATACATTTATATATATATATATATATGTATCAGCATATATATGATAAATAATATATTATATATAATTATATTCACATATGTATGACATATATAGGGATATGAGGGGGTGGAGAGCTCCGGCCATGATACGGCAGTCAGTCACCCCTTGGTGAGGATCCAGGAAGTGAAGAGAGAGAGAGCAAGAGCGGCCCATATATATTTGTATATGTTACTCGTGTTTTTTTCTTTGGGTAATCCCAAGCCGTGAGACTTCCAAATCATAATATTTGAACGTCAGGTAATATATATTGATTAAAATATAACATTTATATTTCATTATTATTTTAATTTCACATGTGTGCATGTCAATGCTGTTTTGATACAGATATATAGAAGCTTGTAGATATATAGAAGCTTATATAGAAGCTTATATAGATCTACAAGTTTTTATATCAATTTGTTATATAATACGGAAATAAGACACAAAGTCATGCTGAATACATAAATATACACCCGTTCCGTATAATCCCTACCATGATTACCATACAGGAAGCCCAATATATATGGAGGAGGGGTTTCTAATTGAAGTTATTTTTCTTAAAAAAATCCGTGTTTTTAGATAAAACTGTGTGTGAAGTATTATGGAAAGTATTTAATGCATAGTGTAGGTGACGACCCATTTGAACAGTATGACGAGTAACTGGGATAAATTTCTTATTCATTTGACTATACTTTCACTCCAAAAGAAGGGAGGGTGGCTTTTATTTGAGGGGATTGGAGTATATTGCATATGGTATGTGCACATGTGACGCTTGTGATTGGGTATATGTATACATTAATTTCATGTATTATATGCCTACCAGGCTTTCAGATAGTTCCTATAGCGTACCATATATATGATACGGATAACGCATCGATGAGAACCACATCATCCACAATGGTTCTTTCATATAGACATGCCTACTATATATCAACTGATGTGACTTATATTTCAGACAAACATTACAAATAAGTGTGACGCCACATCACTTAATACTATATATATATGTGCTACCATAGACTAATTGATGTCATTTTTGCAAACTATGAATGTATTAAGCATTATAATGACCGTCAACAGGCAATAATAACTTAAACATTAATAACGAAGAAATCTGAATTTCCGATCAATTGATGACGCATAATACAATAATATAATATATAATTTTAAAAAATAGTTCATAATAAATCGTTATTCAATGTTTATAGCTTATAGCTATAGATGCAAATTTATTTCATGTATCTATTTACACTATTCTTCATAATAATATACTAACAAACTATCATTTTCATTTAACATATTGTTGCTTGCTATACCTTTAATAGTATCAAAATGTACCATATATATATATATACAACAATTTTTACCATTATCTGCAATAAATGGTGACTGTTTTTTTGCATTTTAAAAGCTAGCAACAACATTTCCAAGTTTATATATTTAATAATTGCAAGGATAATTTAACACACATATATCATGTGGCTTCAAGTTAAACGATCAAATATAACATAGACCCAGAATCCCGAATAACAAGAACGAATGATACATCGACGGCTATCAAGTATGTGACTCTCTATTGCAGTTATATACCTACACATGAATTTAGAATAGGAGGAAACTCTACGAATCCACATATTAGTGAAGAACATGGGTCTTAAGCGAAGATTTAACTGATTGGAAAATGGTGGGGTATTGTGTCATGTCGATGGAACGTTTGGGTTAAGGACAATGTCCTCCAGTATTTTTTTATATGACAACTCTGCCACTAACATCTCCCCACCATGTCCACACCGGGCAAAGATATACTACAGAGAAATTCGCATCGCATGCTGAACTATCCCCCGTTACCACCGGACAATGACCCCCCTAAAAAATTGCTGGAGGAAATGCCCTGCACAATTTGTAGCGGGAAATTGTTGTTGATGTCTTCGGAAAATTGCCTGACCTTTTCCCACTGTATGGATGTGCCATGTACTGGACCCCTTCCCCCACCACCTCGCTACCCTTGCCATGCACCCCATACCTGCGTACACCATAATTGTGATGCAAGTATAATTTGCTTCGATTCGAATATTAGTTACAGAAACCATAATTTTGTACCAAGCTTCCATTATGAAATTGATTTTCAGTACAGTGGTTCGTCTTGGAGTCCCCGGATGGGTGCTTTCACCCGGCACCCATTGGGTGATATTCCCTCGGGCCTATCAGGGGATCAGCGGGTTATTTTCCTGTGTACGACAGTCAGCCCATTAAGTCTTACTCATCCTGACAACTGTTGTTATGGGTTGTATGTTGAAGAACTCCTTCATCATGAGGTGAACGTTGCTGTGCCTTATGAGATGAAACGGGTTGAACAGTTCATGAGCAGAAGCAATTTTAGTAGCTCAGGGCTCTTATTACTTGGATGAAAAACAATAATGATACGACACCGCATAGCCGCCTGTTGACCTACACTGCTTGGAATTATGGTAAGCTTAACGTGTACTAGATACAATAATCGTTGGTATATAGGCGCCCACTAATATATTCTTTTCGATCATGTAAGTGGGTACCGACCGTATAGAGTAAATAATAAAATATTGTTAGCGGGGTCTTTTCGATGTTCATGGTATTCGATTTTAGCATTTTTGTTTGTTAATTTTCAAAATAGTAGGCCTATTTTTATATCCATTATAATGTGATAATATCTAGTGGATTGAATGTTTACATTTCCTAGGCTGGTCATGTTGAATAATTTAAAGGTGCGATATATGAATATTGCCTTCACGGTTGATGTTCTATATATGTAAGATATTGTAGGGAACTGTCTCCGATTTAATATTTAATCATTCGAAAATGCCACGGGTAAAAGAAGGTGCTATCATTTGACCAAAGTATTATAAAATGTATCAAGTAACACTAATCCGAACATTGTATGCATGTAATACACAGTGGCGGTGTGACAGTAGCCAAAGGCCCCACGTGGGAATTGTCCCCCTTAGGATTTATGACGTGTATTGGGTGGGGACTAAATATACTGGATATTCGTGCCTTATAATTAGTCGATTCAAATTAGATTTTTCAAATTAGGAGGTAGCTCATTCCATTCTTTCGCGGCTATATATTTAAATATGTTTTTATGATAATCTGTATGACCTAAAGGGAAATGTAAGTTATATGCAGTTGAGGATCCTAGTGAGTGGCTATGCATGTCCGTTATGGGGGTGAATAATTCCTTCAAATGATATGGATGGAGTTAGGTCATTTATAATTTTATACAACATGATCATCCTTTTTTCTTAACATGACTTTCATATTTACTTTTATAGTATATAACACTAATTATGTTAATTAATAGATAAAGAATTATTCAGATATATTTAAATAACAATACGTAGTTGGATGAAAGATAAATCATAAGTAGTAATTATTCTCTACCTGATTCCTATAGATATAAACATCGACTTTTATTGGACAAATTATTATGTCGTAATAATTCCAACTATTCTAGGAAGTCAATGTCGAAATAGGCGAAAAAGCATAAAATATATTGTGTCATAAAAATACACTACAGCATGCGCAAGTGTGGGGCGCAAGTGTGGGGGAGGAACACGCGGAATTACGTCCGAGAGAGGTAAGTGAATCAGTGGGAGGGATATATTTCGGGGTATATAGGAATCGAAAAGTCAACCCCCCCACCCCACCTCCCACAAACACACATCACATAAACTGGTCACGAAACTGCCCATGTTAGTTTGACACATGCAGGCTATCATGTTTGAAATATAAATATTTATGGAATTGAGATCTATTTCCAATTTAAAATAAGCAGACGACTTCGATTAATAGTAAATGTATAATGGATGCACGTTGTTTACATTATACTAATACGTAAGTTACAGCCTGGTGATAATTCATTAAACTTCATCATTTGTTGTGACAAGTAAGACTTAATGGGAGGTGACAGTTTCAATTACCGTAAAGTATAATGCAAAACGAAAAGTCTTGTACCACATACAACTCATTAGTATCATCTCGGGGTAAATTATAATTTATAGTATATGGAGAAAAAAATGATACCCTTGATAGGCAACATTTACCAGACAATGGCAAAGTCAGTGTTACAACAACGCCCCTTTAGTGGCTTAGCATACCCTAAAAATCACGGTAGAATCAGAAATTCGTCACCAACACTCCGA
Source organism: Scotoplanes globosa (assembly GCA_027575025.1). Taxonomy (NCBI): domain Eukaryota; kingdom Metazoa; phylum Echinodermata; class Holothuroidea; order Elasipodida; family Elpidiidae; genus Scotoplanes; species Scotoplanes globosa. The sequence continues at coordinate 10,585 of JAODAI010454356.1, read as the reverse complement.
CGATATATAGATGGGGAAGCAATTACCGCTGGTATACCACCCTCACTTCCAAAACTACTGTAGTGGTGTAACGAGGTCAATTACTCCCATGGCAAGAATGTCGATGTCGCCACGAAGAAACAATTGGTTGAGTATTGTGTGGCGACTTTTGTGAAGGCGAAGCCCGGACAGGGGGCGCCAGAGTTGTGGGTTATGACAACGGCGTCACCATACTTTACAAGAGGAACACATTTAAAGGGTAAACATACCCTATATGCCACCATATAAGTGGGGCGCCTTCACGGGTTGCGCGACACGTTTTGTGCCTTCTTTAAATCACAGAGACTTGTTTTTAGGCTAAGTATAAAATATATAAACTATTCCGACTAACACTGAATTCCCTTGACTAACATTGGATACATACTAGCGAATGGACATTTCGGGAGGTACTCTGTTTCGGGAACTGCGTGAACATATGGGAATTCCAAAAGTTGCTACAGATTAAGTACCCGAAACACGGTACGTGTAGTATTCCCAGGTTTCCCCATCTCGCGATATTTAAAAAACCTTGTGATTCCACCCGCCGTACTGTGGTAAGGGAATAATGGTAAAGGCTTAGATGCGAAATGGTGCTATCATTTTCAGGTTAAAAAACATTTACACTTTATAATGTTTTTATTCTGTACACAAGCACGGCAGTGCTGGGGTTAAGATTCTTTTTGTAACTGCAATGGACTTTAGATGCGATTCTGTGCTATAATTTGTATGTGTTGAAGAATTTAGTTCATTATTATTTTTTCAAGTAAGTCACATTAGAGAATCCGGCCTTTCAAATATATACTCCTAGGATTGGTCGATTCGTAGAATTGGGCGAGAACTCATAGCTCCAGTTTGACAATATATCTGCCTTGATTTCTGCGGTCGATTTGCTATACTGTCTGACTGCCATAGATATATTTAAGACTAAAAGGGTATTACACTATATTCATTTTGTATTTTGTTTATCATAATTGAGATCGCTATCAGAAGTCATATAGTATCGACTATGTATAATTTTCGTTTCAAAACGTTCCCGTATTACGGCATTAACTCAATTAACAAAAAGTGTAAAAAACATGTTATTTTTGTCGTAAATTAAATTAAGACCTGTTATAACATTAATATTAACAGCCATCAAACGTAGAACTTAACAAGTCAGCTCTAAATAGCTTGATGAGGAGACTATAGGATGAAATGTTAGTCTTTTTAAAGTGCGAAATTTGTAAAGCTACCAATGACAGTAGTATAATAAGCTACTTCAATAAATTGCTGACACGTGGACTGCAGCTAGACATCATGATTGCAACACTCCAAACAGCATATAGGTCTATAGTCTGAACTAAAAGTGTATTGATTATAGGCCGTTAATATAGTAACAGTTGTTTATAGAATGTCGCAGTCAACTATACAGTTGGACCAAAACTGACCAATATTTCCATCAAAATCCATCTAAAAACAATTTTCCCCGTGACGAAATGTTCCCACATTACTGTATACTAATGAAGGCCGGTTACTGTACATTATTCATAATCACTATAAATGACAGCGTACAATCGGCAACGCTTTTTCAACTTTATCGAAATAGGCCTATATACTTGTATTGCTATCCATATTTCTATTCAATAAAAAATCATTGAAGTTCAACATCGCCATTCAAGCTTGAAATATATATTTATTATTCATGTAGCATTGAGGCATTAATGTAATTCAAGTGAGGGTGTATGCATAGTGTCGGCTGCATAATACACGTTGAGTTGTTTCTTCATTAGTGTCATTTTCAGTAGTTTTCCCTCCAATCAGATCTCCTCGGGCTTGGCATGAATTCCAATTTACAAATCTCGTGTCGGATTTCCTTAATAATATTATAATGCATTGAGTTGTGTGTATGAATTGTTGCCACGTCAAATTATGTTTTTTTATCATAATTATGTGATGCAAATTACCATGTATTCTTATCATCAAAGACAAATAACAACGACTGCATAGTTTACTGCTGGTAAATGCTCGGCTCCTGTATCATGGTCTCATGATCGTCATTGTTAATCGTAAACAGTTTGCCTGATCTCAGTGACTTCTACCCTTACCTAATCCACTCATATTTGTAAAATTAAATACATGCTATTATTTGTAAAATGTATCCATTATAGCCGGGAAGGTGTCTGTAGAGATTTAGACACACAGAAGTAATACCATTGGACTTTAAACCTTTAAGACCACCACCCACCACATTGATGACAATAAATAACAGTATCGTGAAACCCACTTTGTCCAGAGCAGGATTATGCCCTATTAGGAATCGTTGTCGATATTTCATATATAAATTCGAATTCGATTTTTTCAAAAATATAACAGAAACTGGTTCTCAACAATTGTGGGGGTGTCGATTTCCATCTGTGTGATTGGTTAATGAACGGAATATACCTTACCTATCTGCCTATCGTATGAATAAAAATCACGTCGCTCCTAAATATTCCTCCCAGTTAAATTACCCAATCACAGCTGCGCTGTAGATTAGTGTTATTGTCTATAGGCCCTAGTAATAGGGTTTGGGTCAAGAGTTTCAACACTGTCCAGTGCGTATGTAATTTCCACCAACATTCTGCGCCTCCGTGTCTAAGTGGACGTCGTGCACGGCGCGCTATAGTCACTATTTTAGCAAGGCGATTCAGTGGTCAGTGCTTTGTTTGTTTGTTTGTAAACTTTATTTAAACAGGGTAGCCACACATCAACGAAAGCTGCTAACAATACAAAAATATATAGCAAATATATAAATATGAACAACAAAATATATACTATAAGAATAATAAGAAACACTTAACAATGGGAAGGGGAGGCTGTCTCTCTCAGGTATACCATGGAGCTACTATTATATAGTAGCTCCATGTGTATACATAACATTTCCTAGTGAAGCTAGCAGGGGATGGGGAAAGTATAATATTATCTGGCAAGCTGTTCCAGAGAATAGCGCCACGGTGGCATAACATTACCATTGCCAATATATAAATTACCCCGTGTCTATCCTGGGAAAGAACATATGTGTGTAACTTCGTGAAATAGATTTATAGCTATAAATGACGCCTACCATATAGTATATTGGTATAACTGGGGGTTATGGCTGCATATTTACAAATACTTTGATCCAAGACAAGATAATTACTTGCCAGGTTGGATTGGCCACATTTCCGTTAACATAACTCAATATCGTGTATCTCTAATTGTATTTTCAACTGAATACCTTGAATAAAATCTGTGCCTTCATTCGGCCAGACGAATTAATTAAAAGAGCTCTGATTTCAACTGATTACTGTCGACCCGATACTCTGTTTATTTAGTCAGACTGGTCGTCAGGTGACCATTGAACTCATCCTATAATGACCTCATTCAGCGGTCTGCCGTTAACATCCATTATCTTTGATAAAGCTGATTAGGTGAGACGTATCTGGATATATTTGTATTATGTTCCCCAATTATCGGCTCAATTTACATTAGAACGGAGTTTATAGACAACATAATATGTCACTCTAATGTGGCTTATTTCTGCAGCCCATGTCGTAGTTATAATACGTGCAGCTGTACAGGCCATTTGATATATAATGATGGGTGAACAAATAACACGAAAATTAAATTGACAGCAGGGTAATGATTAATTTTGTAAGATGGAAATTTTATCGGAGACGATTATCTCTGTATCGACTTTAATGGTGGGATGTAGCATACTCTTGAAGAAAGTAAACGAAACATGAATCGTACACAATGAGCTGCACATTATATCATAGTTTAGTACACTGTATTATACTGTATATTAACACAAGCAGAGCAGCGACGTAAAACAATTATTTATCTCTACCTCGCGAATCCCTAAAGAGGGGTGAGGAAGAAAATACTAACTGACAGCCGCATCATTGGCCAAAGCTCTCCACCTCCGTCTATCCGTAGCAACGACCCTTCAATCTCCACCACCTCCAACCATCCCGGTAAAATCCCTCTTAACACAGTTATTCCATCTCAAACGAGGTCTCTCCTTACCCATCCTATCAACCTCTACACGTGACATCGCTATTTTCGGGAGTCGCTCTTCATCCATACGTTCTACGTATCGAGCCCACATCATTCCTTACCACCCTCTCTGTAAGACTCATATTCATCCCAATCTCCTCCCGAATATCCTCTAATCTACCCATATCCACCCGATTAACCACCGCAAAATATGGAAAGGATATCACATAATAAAATATAATCCCACAAATAAATGTTTGAAATTGTAGTACCGTATGGTATTGATCAAGACTTAAATCATTTAGTATTAATAAGCCTACATATATATATAAACAAGCGTAAGCACGACGACGTGGGTGTGTGGGTGCATGTGTTATATAAAAGCGTGGGTTATATTGCCAGACCCTACATATGTATCTAATATATGTTTCACATTAAACAGATGAATCATTTTATATATTATGCAATGATAGATGTACTAATTAAAGTATCCAGTTAAGATTGCATTTGAAGGTGTGAATTTCAGCTGGGTTACACAGAACAGTTGGCATAAAGCGTCATTAAGCACAGCGTCTCGAGTGCGAATGTTCAACGTTGTAAGTGAAGGAGTCTTCATCGTGTACCGTCTCCCTAACCAGTTCACATAATAAATAATGATATATATTTACATGTTTATATGTGTACCACATAACAGTTTAAAATAAACTAATAGTAGTGATAATCCGAGAAAATTCATTGTGAAAATTTCCGATATTTCGATTAAAATCTAATCATCATCAGAGATATAATGAGTACACACCGAAAGTGTAGATACAACAACATACGTGTAGCCGAGAAAAGCCTAAAGACAATCACTTAAATATTACAAACTCATTAGAAGCAGCAACGCCTTTGTTTAGCGTGGCGCCAGACTTAATTGCAAAAGCTTCCTTAAACAGAAGATTATATATATATAATACCCCAAGGTTAAATTAATTAAAATAATATGTTCTTGAAATTAGAATAAGTGATGCCTGATTACAAGGACAACTACTTACCATGAGGCTATGCTACTTACCGTGATAACCTGGAGCCCACAACAGCTCACGGATCATAAATTGACGTTGAAGCGAGTCCCACTGAGCAGCCAACAAACTAAATTAAATAAACCCACCTACTTATATTAGTGGAGAATAGTATTGGCCTTGTCGGTGATTGGTTTGGATCCTGCAGTGAGTGCATACCGTCAGACGCCGAAAGAGCATACAGTTAATAGCTTAATCGACACCCTCGGCACGGCAGCCTGTTATATTGAACAGTCGCACACACAACATGCGCGACGGCAGACCGGAGGTCCTTTTCTTATAATACTGTTATCTTAAAATAAATATCTTCAAAATTGGAACATTATAAATGTACTGATGTTCGGATGTTGTTGACATATAATCTGGAAATTGAAAATCAAATTGGAGTTTTGTATGTCAGTTTGTATACCCGGCTACCGTGCGGATACTATTGCCATGGCTAGAGTGTTTGGGCGAATGGGGCGTAAAATGTATAACTTCCCAACAACATGTGTGTTGTCGCACTTAGTACGCTTTGTGTATGTGATAAAGTAACTGCGATAATATACAGTATAATAGTATGATAATAATTGTGTCTAGAGACCACTTTCGAAGGAATACCACTTTTCTAAAATAAATTTCCTTAGGTTTGACAAATTATAGCCTTTGACGAAAAACACATTTTAGAAAAATCCCTTCTTTTGAAAAATTGACAATGCCTTTTTAGGATTCTGACCTAGATGCGTTCATCTGAAATCCATTGGATGGCAGCGCCGCTCCACAGACCTGTCGGCCGAGAGTCCGTACCACATAATCAGCGGTTCTTCTCTACAGAACTGGACGAAATTGCCACGACGACTGACAAATGATAAGTTGGGTAAATCTAACCTGTTTCATGACAGTGTAACGCCAGCTCACCAATATAGTATTTATAGTAATGTGAATGATAATTTATAAAAAAGTAATTTAATCATTGCACATTAGTATTATCCCAAGCTTAAGGTTCCCCTTATATTTTGTTGCAAATAAATCATGTAAACTGTTTTCAGTATATAAAAGTACGAAATCAGACAAATAGTGTATGGTGATATTTTAAGATGATCTTATTTATTTATTATCTTATTTATTTATCATGTTACGTATTTTCCATGATTTTAAGTATTTTCTCTCTCTCTCTCTCTACATCCTGTGTCCCCAACAAAGGGTGCTGAAAAGAGTACACTAACTATCTACCGCACCATTGACCAACGTTCTCCATTTTCCTCAATTCATAGCCACGACCCTCCGATTGTCATCACCACCAGTACTACCAAATACCTCCCAACAATTTCCCTCTAATTCGAGGTAATATGAATTATAACAACTGTCACGTACGACATTTGGGGAGTAGCTCTCCATCCACATTTTCTACGTGCCCATCCTACATCGTCCATGTCCCGATCAATTTGCCTGTCTGTGATGGAGATAATATTTCTTAACTTAAACGGTACATCGGCAGCTATATAATAATAATAATAACTTGTGATGATTTATATAGCGCTTTTCCTGCATAGGACCAAAGGTCACAGCTCAAAGCGCTTCACGATGAATTACAAATGTTATATACTACACATAATGTACATGCACATGACCAGAAAATAATATATTTTTATGAAAATTAAAAATGTATTAATCATAGTGAAGTTAATATATAATATGCGGCTACCTGACTATATGACTACCTGACTATTATAACTGCATTCTGCGGTAATTATCAACATTTTGACTATACAAAGTTGACGATACAATTTATTTTTATTTGATTGTGGTTTTTTATTTACATTTTCTTTGTGTTTCACAATATACATATTATAAAGGGTGAATGACTATGATAACTGGATCCTAATTGCGCATTGTCATTAACGTAATTAGGATACAATATATATAATATATATATATATATATATATTGGTTAATCTTCCAGAAGGCCCTGCGATGCTACAAACAGACAAGGGGATAAAGGGAAAACTGGAGTGCCCGGAGTAAAACCTATAATTGTAGACATGGCCAATACATTTGCACGTCCGACCGGAATTCGAGCCCCGGTCTCAGTGGTGCAAGAGCGCAGCGCTTACCATTACGCCACGGCATACCGTCCTAAGTTGGGCGCAGTCAAATTAGGAACTTAGTAAGTAATTACTGTATTGCACAATATGCCTATAGGTGAAGTTGTTACCATATGTAATTTCCATATGAAACACAGCTTTGATTGTAAACAATATGTTGTCTTGTGCAGCCCAACTGGTCATCGACTCTAGCATATTAATAACAGTTGTCAATATCCATAGCTAATATTTCGTAGACATTGTTTGCGAATGTAAAATATAACTGATATACTTGTGCCCGTATAATTTTGGCGACCCGCATGTTTGGTCAAATACTATCCATATTGCTCACGTTCGTCCATAAGTAATGTCCGCTAAACCCAATTCTGAGCAGCATAGCTCAAAGCAAAATCAATAAAAATCCACATTGACATTTACCGGTAAGTATAGTTCAATATAATGGGACTTACATTACAGTACTGAATCACCTCTTAATAACTGGGTTAAGTATAGCCCATTAACTATATACAGATAGCTTACCTGTTACTGACAATATTGACCAGTGATGTACTATACTAGTAAAATGATGAATTGTCGGCAGTGGATGGAATAGTTTAGTTTTAAAGGGGCACCTACTAATGCCAGAGCGAGAGGGGGATACATATCTGCGTTGAAATAATAACCAAAAAGGGTTCAGTTTATTTGCTGTAAATTAAATACGCTCATCGGTCAAATTGGTTGAGGTGGATATGGAAGTTAGTAAGACGTTGACAAAAGTCAACTTTAATATGGTGAATAAAATATCCACGTTTACATATACCAATGCTACGTATGCTGGTATATTATGCTAATTGTTATCACTGTGCAAGAAGCAACATTTTACTAAAAGCAATAGGGCTGCTCGCTTGTATACCAACCATCGAATACATTTATATAAGAATTGTTTACACACCGATACATACAACAATAATATTTCGTATATCCGCAGGAAATGTCTTGATCAAAACAGTGCGAAAATTTTAATTCATGTATATATTTGGTTCTTCCAAGCTTGATTTTTGCAACTCTCTTTTGTTTGGATTATCAAATTAACATATTTTAGTTAGGTTTACACAAATTCAAAATATAGTTGTATGTATTATTACAAATATGCTAGACGTAACAATATTACACCAATACTTTAAGTTACACACTGGCTTCCCATTGAGTCTCGCATCGACGGAGTTAGGCTTATTTAGCCACTTTACATTGGTGAACTAATTCATTCTTATAAACCTTTATGTAACTTCCGCTCTTCATAGTAAAGATCAAACAGTACATCCACTTTCCAGTACCAATTGATTATGACAGTAAATGTTTTGCATTTACAGCTGCTACACTTTGAAATCAATTACCGGATAATGTCAAATGCGTTGATCCGTTTTAAGATGTTTCTTAAGACTCATCTTTTCACACTTACATTATGATTAATATATTTTTAATTTTCATGAACTTTGATTATGTTCGGGTCGTGTGGTGCATAGGCTATACAATCATGTAACTTATATAACATTTTTTTATTTTCACAGTGAAGCGTTTTGAGCTGTGACCTTTGGTCCTATGCAAGAAAAGTTGTTTGGGTTTTATATTTTGTGAATGGCATTGTCTCTCTCTCTACCTCTCCAATCCCCGACGAGGCATCGAGGGGTGAGGAAGGAAATACCAACTGACAACCGCATCACCGACCAAAGCACTTCATCTCCAAGCCTATTAAAATCCCTTTCAACACAGTCCTTCCATTTTAAATGAGGTCCCCCCCTACCCCGACAATTACCCTCTCATTCAAATTATGTATTTAACGCATGTGATTTCTTTAATATGGAAAAATACAGAGGTTTTGGATTTGGCCCTTATACGGTATATAGGGAATTGTTGTGTTGGTTAGCGTCTACTATGGTGAATGTTTTCTTTTGCAGTGTGTTGCCTATCTTTGATGGGAAAGTTTCTGCGAATTGGATTGCTGGATTGAATGATACCTAGAAGAGTTGTGTCCTGAGTTTTATTTTATGTGAACTGTTGGTTGTGGCACTATGGCTAGGAGGCATTACATGCCCATTAAAACCCCATTGACATATATTCGCTTCTTAAAAGTAAGAAGTGATGGTGATGTGATTATATATTTTGGCAGTTTATTCCATAGTTTCCAAATTATGTTAAGATAAAAGTTTTTTCTAGATTCAAGGTGAACGTGTTTGGATCTGATTTTCGCTCTATGTCATCCGGTAGAGAGGTAGTCAATAAAGTGAAGGTGATCTTTCGGATTTATATTGATGTTTATGAAGCATACTGTAGAGCGTAAGAAGTCCTTGTCGCGAATAGCGTTGTTCCAGTATTGTCAAGTTAAGCATTTTCATCAACATACTTGTCTTTTTTTAATATGAAATTCCAATTTGTCTGACTGCATGCTTGCGTGACTAAATTTATTCTTGTATTTTTCCAGTCCAAAATGTGTTCGTGTTTTGTTATTGCTTCACTCTTGTCAAAATTATTAATTTCCATCTCCATATATTGTGATCACTGTTGCCAAATATTTCTCCAACTTTCAGTTCCGGTATCATCTCTTCTTCTGATGTTACTATAAGATCAGGAATTGTATTGTGTTTTGTTAGTTGCTTGACGTTCTTTATACATAGGTTATCTTGCGTAGTGTCTAAAAATGTCTTGAAATTCGCTTTGTCGCCATTGAAGGTTTCCCAGTTGATGCCAGGGAAATTAAAATATCCTACTAATGCTGTTATCTTGACAGCTTTTAATACTGTATAATAAATGGTCATCTTGTTCTCTGGAATTACCAGGACTTCTATAATAAAGTCGAATTTGTACTGAACTGTTGCTAAAAATAAGTTTCCGATATGAGAATAATATGCACATCGTCTGTTAATGCAGGACTATGTTAACATAAAAAACAGTATGGTGGAATTTATAATATGTGCTTTTATTTACAGTGTTTCTATTTACAGTCTTTCGTCATTGATTACTCCATTATTTACGATAGTGATAGAGTTGACACTGGTATTGTTATCGTGTTTACAACTTTCATCAGCTAGCCTTTGATCATTCTCAAGTTTTTTCACCATTATTGATACGGGCTTTCAGTTTAAGTTTTATTATTAGTTGTCCCTTTCCATGGTATGAATTTAAGTTAAGTCCGGTCTGATATAAAATTCGGAGTACTGTGAGTCATCTTTTAGTCCGTTAGCTCTTTTTGAGCAAGGATGTTTTAAGTGCTGTTGTATTTCAGTTCAATACCGATGAAACGCTTATCTTTCAAGTGTTCAAGCATAGTTACTGCATTGATATTAATACTAGATTTGTTCAAAATATGTTCTATTTTGTATGGAACCTCTTCTGATGTATCGTTGCTATTAACCAGATCATTAATAACAATTATATTTTTCTCTTTTG